>JBBPDA010122220.1:0-26058 GCA_037974385.1 Arnoldichthys spilopterus | reverse complement strand
GAGAGAGAGAGAGAGAGAGAGAGAGAGAGAGAGAGAGAGAGAGAGAGAGAGAGAGAGAGAGAGAGAGAGAGAGGAGATTTAAGAGAGAGGTATAATTGCACATAGATAGCTTCAAAGTAGAACGAACATCAATTTTGGCAGTCTGGGCCCCTGTGAAGGTGACGCTCACACATTATACATTTTCATGGCATAAAATACAATAATTTTCCTGCCTACAAGTGAGTTAAATTTGGCCAGTTCACTTCAACATCCTGCCTCTTACATCAAAACACTCACATAACACATATGCGTGCACCCTCACACACACACTCTCAGAGGTCTGCATAACCTTGGTCTCACTGCAGGGAGGCGGTCTACATCCTGCAGCCATTACATCTGATGCTTTCCTAGCAGTAAGTAGTCCAGTCTCCCTGCAGGCACCAAGATAGGCCCCTGTTCAGAACTACTCATTAGCCAGCAATGGGAACCAAACATTACCTAACGTTTATGCCTTACATGGCTGTTAAAGCCATTTCTATTTTACTTAGACAGTTTCTGAGGTATTCAAAGTGAAAATGTCCCTCCTACTTCACAGAGTCACTCATTACCGCACCTTGCCTGCTGTGAACACTGTTTAGCATAAAAAGGCTTGCTAATGCTGCTTTGCTCTCTCTGAAGGGACTGTGCTTCTCAGAAAACTCAGTCCAAATATTATGACTATATTTCTTATTGTTCCCGCCGCACACACTCTGCAATGGTGCAATCACAAACAGAGGCTGCGTTGAGAGCACTATTTGGAGATGCTCTACGGAGATGAGCTCCATTAACTAAAATTGCAGCTGTCCCAATGCATGACTCAATTCTTTTAACGCCTCAGGTGAAGAAGATTAAGATGTGCGATTGCATATATACACTCCAAGCACATGTGCTCTTAGCTCACTTAGTGATACCCCTGTTCATTTCAGATGCTTGGAAGAACAGCCATGTCTGTGCGCATACATATAAAAGACATATGAAAAAAAGTTCCCCAGTGGCCTTCTAGATCTATCAAATCTGTCACAACCAGCTCACTCAACTCTTATTTTTCTGAAATGCACAGTATGACAGAGCTTCAACATCTGTCCTGTCCAGTCAGAACCAAATGGTATGAGTGATTGCAAGTGGTGTCTGCTATGGTCTGTGCTAAAGCTTGGCAGCAGAGCTAAAAATTGAGGATTACTATTTGGTGCCATAGTATCATAGAACACTGGTACTGATAAAATAAAATTTGTATAGTTAATGATCCCATTGTTTATGGGCACTAATGCTTCCTGGGTAATGGTGCTCCATACTTAGAGAATGTCTTATAATGCATCATAGCCTCTTCACTTTATTTCCACTGATTGTTTAAACGTCTGCATAATTAAATCATTAAGACGTAAACGAAATCATTCAGTGTCTGGATAGGAAATGTCCTGTTCTAAAACACTTCTGAACTGTGAGAACTGTTCACTGCAGTGGTGAAAGAAAGTAGAGTTTAAAGACGCAAATGTTACCTCCCAGAAAGCTTTTACATGAAATGGTTATAAATACCACACATTATTAGAATTTTGGTATATGGAGGACAATGTACAGTAAAATGGTCCCCAAAGAAAGCATTTTACATATTACCCCCATCAACAATATGCAAAATGTAGAAATTGCATTGTTGATGGGGTAATGTGCAGGTTGCTTTCTTTACCATATACCATGAATATGCCTAAACCTTCATATACATAATTAAGCTACTCATGTTCACCACACAAGCCACCCCTTTATTAAAAGCTCCCCATAGTTCACACCATTTACTAGCTCCAAAATGTGGCTTATGGACTCGGTCAATGAAGAGATGAAGATGATGTTCTCACACACATGCACTGCTTTCATTATTCTTCATATCAGCACATTTGCTCTGACATGTTACGTTAGCTAGCTACTGCTATCCAGAGAGAAAGGGGGGGAGATTCAGACAGGCAAAGTGGCATTGACTCAATGTAGAACAATGGCCAAAAGCTTTAATTTCAGTATTGATTCAGTTTTTAATATGATGAACAGAGAGAGAGAGAGAGAGAGAGAGAGAGAGAGAGAGAAATGTGTCAGTGAGGGAACGGGTACATGGATATCTAACCACTGTGGGATAGTACTTCACTGGAAGCCTACACAGTCTATGTACACAGCACACGGGCCGATGGGAGTAGGCAGCGTGCTAAGTTGCCCTTGGAACCGATGGTAACAAACCTGATATGAATAGCAAAAAGTGCATTACCATATCCTCCCCATCCATAACACATGGCATGAGAGGTCTGAGGGTTTCAGGTCTCTACTGTATAGCCTCACACACTCATTTACTCAGAATAATGTGCGTGTGTGAGTGAGCAAGCTCAGCACACATTTCACACTCCCTTCCTACCCCCGCCCCTTTTCTGTTTGCTTTTCTCTTGCTACTCATCTTTTTCTTGTCCATTCCTCATCCCTTCTTAAATCTCTTTATTTTCAATCCCCTTTCTGTCCCAGTTTCATTTACTCCCTCCTTTTAGGCTTCACCTTACTGCTTTCCAATTCATCTCTCTCAGTCTCCTTACCATTACATATATCACCCCTCGCTTCTTTCATTCTCAAGCTCTCTCTCTCTTTCTCTTTCTCCCCCTGAGGGGCACACTATGGCGGGCTGATCTGATAGTAATGCTCCGTGGCAAGTCTCTTCTCTTGGCCTGACATTTTTAATTTAAAAAGAAAATGGATATGCTCTCTGGCAGAGGTTAGAAATAATGTGTTCCTCCGTGTAGACACATTTTTGCATTACAGTGTAAAAGCAAGCTGGGCCTAATAGGAGCATCTGACATGCTCGCTGTCTCCTCCCCTACTTCTCGCTCACTCTCCCTCCCCGCTTTCTCTGCAGCCACAGAGTCAGCCCACAATACACTGGTCGTCTGCATGGCGAGCCCGGGTGAAAACGAACCAAAGGAAGCCTGTCACAAAGAACCAGCCGCATGTCAGCTTACATGAGCGTCCTCTTTAACTCACAGGGAGATTGCTGCTCACAGTGGTTTTTATTTCAGCATGATGTTCCCTTCCTGGGCCACTTTGAGCACTCCTCAGGAAATATCTCCACAGGTTTAGCATGTCCGACAACCTGTTACAGCTGGGATGTTTTATTGCTGATGCCAGATGAACAATCACACACTGATCTGCCATTAAATTAACACCCCCTGCCAAATATTGGGTAGGTTCCCCTCATGCTGTTGAAATAACTTTAACCACGGTGCACTGTGTATTCTGACACCATACTATCAGTAGGCCTTCACTTTTTAAACCACAGTAGCTCTGTAGGAACCGGATTCCCCACACACATCAGTGATCCTTGGGTGCCCCTTCCTTTGATGACTTTTGGTAGGTACATGGACATACCAAGGAACTTTTTGCTTCATCAGTCTTGTGGTGTTTTTTTGTTTTTTTTTTACAAATTTGTCTTAGTCTCAGTCTTCCAGATTTGATCTTGACAAACAGTTCTTTTTTATGACATTTTGGACACAATTGCACAATTACAGGAACTATGTACACATCATTTATAGCCTTCAGGCATTAATACCTTTAGAAATGTGTCATATTAAAGTTTGTTCTGACACACACACACACGCTGTTGATACATACTACCTCTGTAGCACACACAAGCTGTATAAAATGCTGTAAATACCCCTCAGTGGGCTATAATAATAAGGGTGTGAGGGGGCAGAGAGTGAATCTCTTTCTCTGCCGGGTGGCTCTGCAGTCTAGCCCATCAATCCTACTTTGTGTGTTAATGATAGAGCCTTGCATAGCAGCCACTGGCTAGGCAATGAGAGGCAGCAGGCATGAAAAGCAGGAGAATCTACTGCCGGCAGACAGAGGAGGAGAAGGCACTGTGACTGGAATCAGCAATCAGCGGCCTGCTGCTGCAAGAACACACACACACACACACACACACAGTACCTTACACAAGCACATTATGCATATACGCTCACATGCTCCCTCTACAGGTTCACACCATTTGCTTGATCACAATGGCTCTTCATCTTGGTGCTGGGATATCATTGATTTGCACTTCCCTTGCAGTGTTCTCCCTGCTCCAGCACACCCAGTTCATCTCCGGAAGGGTGTATTAATAGGTCCACTGGATGCATCAGGTGTGTTCTGCGCAGGAGAAAGAGTACTGAAAAGCGCAGTGCAATGCATCAAGACCTCCATGCCTAATTGTTCTTTTTCATTTGAACTGAACCTGAACACAAAAACACCAGCATAAAAACGAAATAAGATCAGGTTACATTAACATACACTACAGCAGATGTAGTGAAGATCATTTTTGCTCCTATAAAAGTTATGGTTTTGTAGATATGTTTTGTTACAACAGCAATAACACATTAAATACAAGCCTCTAATAATGACAGAATTCTTAAAAACACACTTCTTGCAAAATATCAGTTTGTTGAATGTTTTAAGACCTTGTACTAGTTTTATTTCAAATAGGAGAACTAATTGCAACTGGGGTTACTATAATAAGAGCATGTTTGGTGAATGAAAAGAAAGGGTATGATCCATTCATCACGGTAATTCAAGCTAGTAGATCAAATATTCAAGTATCAAAGATCAAGTATTGTTATAAATGACAGCACTAGCAACTTTAGAACAGTAACAGACAAAGCAAGATACTATTAAACAAGACAACTGCCATGCTGAGTCTCCTTTCTTATTTAGCAGCTTCTTTAAGAAGTCTTCTGGCCTCATCCAAGACAAGTTCACAAATCTAAGCAGGTTCAAAAAGTATATATTTGATTGAGAAATGTGGCAACACTGAGTCTGCTTCACGGATCATGTTTGACAGCTATTTTAAACAATCAAAGCCCTTTCTCCTCTACACCCAGAAAGGTGATTGCAATAGGAGTGTGCAGTGTGCTTTTTCATGTTGATTCCAATCCACCAGAGTGTCTATGGCCAGGCATCAGCAGGGTGCCACAGAACTTCTCATCTGCTATTTTCCATACAGGCTGTTGGCTCTAATTACAACCAACATTTTTTTAGTGTGTGGGCTGTGACACGTCACCTGGTTCCCTGCTGTAGTGAACTAGGCAGAAACCAGCATGTGTTCCTCACACAAAGACCTAATCACCACCCACAAGCCACCTAGCAGGTAGAACCAGGAAGGGTCTACTGGATGTCCCTGTGGAGCTGATCATCTACAGTCGCTACTAATAGCAAAGAATGAATAGCAGCCCATACAAAGTGGCCTTGCACAGACAAAGCCATCAGTGACATTTCAAAAGCATCACTGGGGGGTTTCAGGACACAGTTAACTGTTTTCCTCCCTCACACTGTTAAGGCCCATGAAAAAATAGGGTCCTTTTACCTCGCAAATCTCTATTTAACCCCTGGTTGCAGAGTTAAAATACAGGACTAATCATGCTCGCTTAAGGTCAGCATGGTCAGCAGGATGGTCAGCAGTTTAGAAATAAAAGAAGTATAAAATATTACTGATCTGAGATCTGAAGGACACTCATGCAATAAAGGGTTGTCAGGTTACTGCATGCATCTTTCACGCTCCTTTTTTGCTATCTATTGTGACTGCAACATAATTAAAAACGCTTGATAATTTACTTTTTAGGATTTTATCGATACATCGATTCATCAGAACAACCACAGCACAGTCATCAAGAACAGATATTGGTCAATATCCTCACAGTAAGAACACAGATGGTCAATGTATGTACAATGCAACTGCAATATATGGCCATTTGAATTTATTATTAAGAGATTTGTCTCAAATCTTAGTCTTCCAGATTTTGTCTTGACTAGTAAACTCCTTTAATTCCCTTTTAAATCACCTTTGCACTGTGTTTAAGGCTCAATCCAAATTTCCATTTAATTTTACGATGGAAAACTAATACAAAACCAGCACAAATTACACAAACGTTCGTAAATGAAGCAGAATAAATGATCAGCTGCATGTGTAATATGCATTATAATACCCACTATTTTGTAAGACCCTCACACATTTTGTAAACAATGCATATGCATGACTTTGAACAAAACACGAAGGGCATGATCCACTTTTCGCCCTAAACTACAGCAAAAATAAAGGCTTAGCGGCTCATTTACATATACCATCTTTCTTTATCATGATATCATGATAAACAAAAAATATACTGCACAGCCCTATCTTACAGCAAAGCAGGGAAACTAGACACATAGTGTAACAAATAATTGTTTCGCCATCATAAATCCTCCTTCATATCGTAATATTAATAATGAGGACGCTTAAACATTTCCTTTTGACTCCTTTTTCACCCCCTGCAATGTTTATTCAAGTGCGTTGGTGTGTATGTGTATGTGTGTGTGTGTGCGTTTTTGTCCTGGAGAGTGTTCTGAAGTTAAAAAGGAAAGACCTTGGGGCTCTATAAAATGCTCCGATATCAGATCAGAGTTTTCACCAGCTTTAAATTTAGTTATGATATGCTAATAAAACTGAAGTGAAGGGAAATTAAGATGAATTGCTCAGGGCTTGCGCGGATAAGGCAGGGCTTCATATGCGTAAAGCCTAATTAAAGAGTTAAATCTATTCCACTCTCTGCCTTCTGCTCCTCCTCTGGCAGGGCTTCTTTTTATTTTCCTGGAGAGAGAGAGAGATCTCCATGCTAGATAAGTGTTTGCCCTAAGGTGAGTGCTGGGCGGACTTCTACACTTGAAGTCAGATGCAGAATCTCCGTTTTGAGGCCGCTGGTGTGATTTTAAAGGATTTAGGTAGCTTGTTCCACACATGCGTATTCTCTAGTGTGCTTTCTGGTTAAAGCGGGCACACACTCAATAACTCGGTATGGGCCAATAGTGGATATTCAGGGGGAAAAATGCTCCAAATAAATGAGACAGATTAAGCAGTATAGCTTAATTAACACATAATCAACCTCAGCACAAACCAACAAAGCTCATTAAGGCCCAATCGAGCTAATAGCAGCCTCTTCATGTGGGCCCCCAAGTGGCAAAGGCATGCATAACCAATTCTGCAGTGTTCTTTATTTTTGGGGGGAGGGTGTTAAATGCAGACTTTCTGCACAGTAACATGCATAAATATCTGCATGTAAAACAAAAACCCATGTGCAAAGAAAACTAGTTGTTGCTCTAATATGAAGCAAGAGAGAATGGACCTTCTACTTTAATTGGTTATAATGGTGTATGATGTTCTTTCTCAAGCGTTCTGCACAAAAATTTCAGCATAAATGTGCAGCAAGCTGTGACGGCAATAGTGTTTTTTCTGTCAAAAGTGTGAAACAAAGCTGTTCAAGACAAAGAAAAAGAAGGTCATCCAAACAACCAACCCTGTAACTGTTTATGGTTTTATATAGGCTCCTACATGAATATACTGCTGACTGCCAAAATCAAGAACAAAATTGGTCATTTTGATTGAGAGATTTTCACACTTTTGTGTTTTCTCAGTTGGATTTGAGTTTCATAGGTGACATTTTTTTTTCAGCTGTTCCCTTTCTCCATCTCTCCCTCTACTGTCTCTGGATGTCTGAACTACTGAGCAGAATAAGATAATTCAGTTTGTAGTTAGGTTAGTCATTTAAACTCATCACCATGGTTTCTGTAGTCATTCTTGGGTGAATGTAACTGCACCTGTGCAATTTATCTCTGATTCAGATCCAACCTCTGTGAGAAAATAAAAATGAGTTAAATAAAAGCCTGCTGCTGTGGGGGTGCTTACCTTTTCATGGCTACACCACTGTCAATCACTGTACAGTAAGAAACGACCACACAGTACACAGTCCCAACCAGTTTTCTAGCTTTTTACTCCATTTGAAATGTTGTATATGTACTGTATTTCTCATGCAAGGAGAAAAGCATTTTAGAACAAGCGATTGTGGAACATGTATTTTGTGTGTTATGTCTGTACTGGGTGAATCATTTTTGTGTAGCCAACACAAGCCCTTTTAATATGTAGTCACTCATTTCCAGGAAGCATAAGAAATTGGACAAATTAACATAATTAACTAGCACTGACATGTTTAGTTCTGGTTGAAATTTTTGAGCAGTCAATGATTGCCTAACATCTGCGACCCACTGAGATCAGCCGATGTTGAGTATTGCCCATAACGACTCTCTGCCAGCGCTGTAATACAGTCTGTTAAAGGTTCTCATTTGGTTCAAGCTCTGAAAAACTCAAGTTCTTTGTTTTTCACGCCACTGCCCTGCTGCATAAGAAGGCACCACCCGCTGAGACATCTGGTTGAATCTGAAGCAGAGTCACGCACAAAGTCAACAAAGTCATTATGTAACCTAGTCGATTCTCAAACTACTGCTTGAAAATGCCAAATTAACTAGACTTGCCTTAATAAAAAAAAGAAATAAAATCACTCAGCTTTAAAACTGAATTGCTAGACTCAAATCAGCAGTAAACAGTCGATTACAAAGATCCAACATCCCTTTATCCCTTTGCATCCCTACCCAAACAGTTCACACACAACTCTTAGTCCTCCATGGAGGGCCAGGAACATCTGGGCCATGGTCTGTCTGTGTTCATCTGGGCTGCTGGGTCATGCATCAGAATTCATATTGATAGAATGCCAAATGTGCCACAAAGCTCCACGGGAGAGCGAGAGGGCAAGGAAAGAGGGAGACAGAGATGTGTGGACCAAGGCAAGGTCACTCTGTCTGAGATCAGCCAGAACGCAGAGTCTCCATGGCCTTCTGAACTCCCTCACCTCCTCCAACCGCTTGTGCCAATCCCTCCTCCTTGGAGCTGCTGCTCTATTAGTTTACCCTTTAGAAGTTAGTACTGGCATAAACAGCAGCACTGTGTTATTTTACATTAGTCATTTCTCCACGGTATCTAGTTTTAAAAAGTGATGGGAGATTTTATGATAATGTAAATGTGATCATCTATTTTTGCATGTGCAGCCACTGTCATCATAACTAATTACCTGTTTGATGCAGAAGATAAATCAGAGGTGAATGTTTTGTAACAAACCGAGCCGAAGTCCAGCACAGTTTGGCAGTCTCCCTGTTCAAACACCTACTAAATCTGCCAATTAATTGAGCTGGGTGTTTGAGCAGGGAAATCATCAATCTGTGCTGGACTGCAGCTCTGCAGGACTGAAACTGCAAATGACTGAAGGCAGAAGGTTTTTCTTTCTTGACCTTGATGCAAATAAAAAGAATAATTATGAATGTCAATACAGAGGATAAATCAAGGGTAAAAATAATTATGTTACAGTGTAAATGATTGTGTAATAAAGTAATTATTGTGAATATATCATAACCCTTGAGTTAGAGATAATGTATGTATTTTGGTTTGCTTTTTAAGCACAGAACAGATATTGTACCACTTCCAAATACCCTACACAGGGAGCATGGTTCGTCCACAAGGTTAGGATTAGTCCACAAATAGGAGGATTTGAGAGTTATTTCCAAGTTGCGATGGAGAAATTTTATTCATAAATAAAGCATGATCCTCCTAAAATGTCATCTCGAGACACACAGCAGCTATATTGCAAAACAGGTGGCTGAGAAGCACAAAGTAATAAACCAATTTCAGCACTTTTCACATACAAAATGTTTGAACTCTTTCTGTACCCTCTAAAACCCACAATGAATTCAGAGACATTGGAATATATATGGATTCAAGCACTGTTCCAGAAACAAAATCTGCGGTCAAATGGAGTGCCTGTGAAAATAATTGGCCCCTCTTGCTTCCACTGCGTTCCTCATTCAGATAACTCTTTGGTATGCAACTTTTTTCTGTCCTCCTTTATGTCCCTCTCATTCTCCATTATCCTTTTGTCCTGGCTTCCTGCTCTTGAGACAAGGGGAGAAGTGTTATGCCTGAGACTTTCAATCACAAACAGCCCCTTCACTCAGCGAGATGAATAAGCTCTCACTCAAGGCATTTACAATGAAGAAGCAAAACAAAGAGTCAGGAGAGAAACAGAATGTATCTGAACATGTCGAGGGTGACCGGGAGAGGGAGTGAGAGAAAGAGAGAGAGACGGGTGTGAAGGAAAGAAGAAAGGAAGAAAGAAAAACTGGAGATAAAAGGTTTCGTTTCAACAGCAATAAAATATAGTCAGAGGGGTGATTTGCTGCTGTTATCCAGATCTCTTCCACAGTGAAACTTCAATAGGTACAGCAGCCACCATGGACGTTATCAATTCAGCTGGAACAGCAGGGGTATCACACACAAAAAGCAAAGGAAGAAAGGAGATTCCACTTGCAAACCAAGAAGTTCCTTCATTTTTTTAAGAATAATCAACCACTGTCTTTCTCTACAGTCGAGAGGCTAAAGAGCTTTTAACTGATCTGAAATCGGTCGGTACACTTTACTCTATATCCCATCACACATTTCCTCTTTTTCACACTTCCTCCATCTTGGGGTCTCTACGCTCAGCCTGTAAACTTCCACTACACTTGAGGGCCAGCGGAGAAGAAGAGCGAGAAGACTGCGTCAACACAGGTAGCGATATTGTGTGTGTGCGTGCGTGTGTTTGTGAGAAAGCAAGAGCTTAGTGTGTGTGTGTGTGTGTATTCTGAGAGCCCCTGGAGGGCAACGCTGGCTCTGCTCTATCTGGGCCACCTGCTCTGTCAAGCACTCCACAGACGGCAGCCTGAAGGGCCTGAAGATACAGAAACTTAAGATAAGCATAAGGAAGCCAAGGGGATACTCACACTAGACCATTTCTTCATCCATGTTACAATCTACCCCTCAAACACACACATACACATGCACACCTTCCACTGCAGCTGCAGGCCCCAAGTCCCCTGTCCCTGCTCTGCCAGATGGATGGGAACAGTTGTGTTTTGGAGAGGTGATGCAGTTACCTGTAGCACTGCCTACAGCCAGACACTCTACAAGGACAGGTGTCATCTCTATCACACTGAGCATGCAGGAGTCTGTGCATGCAAGTAAACACATTTGGGACAGGGACAACACCTGGAAAGGAGGCAAAGTGGGACTGCACTATGAAGACTGCAATCCAGCCTAGTTTCTGTGTAAATCAGGTGTTAAAGAAGGCATGTGCAGTAGGGATAGTAGCAGTGTTACTATAAATATAGTCTGCATGTTTCATAAAGACAGAGTCAGACTATATATAGACAGGTTTTACACAGTGCACAGCAACTAAAAACAGCACATAGTATTTAAATCATTCACTCATTCATTATCTATATTCCTTTTCTTTTTGGGCTGTGAGGAAGCTGGAGCCGATCCCAGCTGACTATAGGCCCACGGCAGAGTACAACCAGGACAGAAGGCCAACTCATCAAAGGGCAATACAGACCCAGACAACCACTCACACCTTTAGGCAATTTAGAGTATCCAGTCAACCTAAACTGCAAGCTTTTGGACAGTGGGAGGAAACCAGTGCACCCAGAGGAAACCCAGTTGAACAAAGGGAGAATGTGCAAACTCTGCACAGAAAAGCACCCAAAGCCAACCCAGGGATCAAACCCAGGACCTTCTTGCTTTGAGACGACAGTGCTGATCACTGTGTCGCCCCTACATAGTAAACAATGGCATTTTTCCTAAATTTTTTTACATTTTTATTTTTAATTGGACTCTCTCTCTGTACTCTTCTACTGTTCACATTTTTTTCTTTGTTAATGCAGCACTTTTTTTTAACTACTTCATTTTTATATTCAAAATCCCCAGAGAAACATTATAATATATGCATCATGCACCGGTGTTATAATCCTGCCATGTTGCTTTTTCACTGTGTATTTTGAAAATAAAAAATGTAACCCTATAATATAAATGCCCACCTCTACATTACACTTATGAATTTGAGTGATGGATCAAGGCCTGTGCTTTCGGTCTGAACAACAGGGCATGCCCAAAAGGAACACAAGCACAAAGAAATGACTTTATTATGATGATGAGTGTAAGATGCAATAACTATGCTACTTAACACGAGGAGCCTCTGCTTTGAGCCATCTGTTATCGCTGTGTGCTTGTCCCTATAGGGCGATGGGGGAGAGAGAGAGAGGCTTTAATTAATCTTTGGATAGCAATGTTATTAAAGGCTGTGTGTGTTCTCTTTGGGACAGTTTGTGGTACAGTGTGTATGCGTGCTGTATTGCAGTGTGGACTGTGCTAGACTGCTCTACCGTTGTGTCAGAACAGGGGGAGCTGTACAAGACTTTTAAAAGAGCTTATGAGGATGTGTGTGTGTATGTGAGCTGCAGCAGCTTTGAAAGAGAGCTTCAGTGCTGAAAGGTAATTAGTCCCACCTGAGTGTGTGAAGCGGTGTGTGTGAGTGTAGCGCAGTTTGTCTCGTTAATCTGCCGTGAGGGTAATTAAATGCACTGTAACACCTGGAACCTCCAATCTCCTGCCCCGTCATCTCTACACTACACTACACTACACCACACACACATTTTAAATAACAGAGCTCCAAGCCTCCTGGCATCTCAATATCTCAACACTGAGATGGAAAATAGCTGAGGTTTTTGTGTGTGAGTAAGTGTGTGTGTGAGAGAGAGAGAGAGAGAGAGAGAGAGAGAGAGAGAGAGAGAGAGTGAGAGAGAGAGAGAGAGAGAGAGAGAGAGTGCGAGAGTGTGAGTGTGAGAGAGAGAATTCTCTGACATTTTCCTCTGTGTGTGTGTCAAAGCTGTTTGCTCTCTTCTTTGCCCTACGTTTACCATGTAAATGGCTGTAGGAAGAGCCTGCGAGAGAAAGCGAGAGTGTTGGTTTATGAGGTCCACTTTCTGTCTCGGGGGACATGGCCTGTCATTTCAGTTACTCTGCCCATAAAGAGCTCATTTAGAGAAGTGTGAATGAATTCACCCTCTTCTCCTGTCTTTCCATTTCTTCTTCACTATAGCATTTTTTACCACAATCAGAACAGGACATCACTTTACATGCTTTAGAATGAAATGTACCAGAATTTCTACTCAAAAGACAACACAGCCTGCTGTAGGTGTACTCAGGGTTAGGAGATATTACAACAATCTGACATTGTCATTTTTGAAGATAAAGTATCATATTTCATTTTTCTGAGGTTTGATAAGTTGAAAGAGAAATGCAGTTGATTAAGTGGCACCTGTTAAAACATTGAAATGTGGAATAAATCTGATTGTATTTATAGTTTTTAACACACACTCCATATAAATCTTAGTTGGACTTTTACATTTTATAGATAATTTTCCAGTAGGACCTTTCAATCATTTAATCTTATTGTTTCCAAACAAAACCTAATGAAATAAAAGTAGTAAGACGGTTCTAAAAAATCAACTACAAACCTTATTCTACTGAATAAAATTAAACAAAAAATTACAGAAATGTATTTTTTTAGTTTTCAGAAATAATAAAAAGAAGCCTAGAAAGCCCTGAATGTCACCCTCTCATCATATCACAATCCTAGTGACAGAGTTTGTAGTATCATGCAAATTGAGAGATTATAGTTTGTTTTCAGGCATGCTACATCATTAGGTAACAACAAGTAAATAATGGAAAAAAAGTAGTTTTGTTTCTTTTACAAGGCAATCAGGAATCACTTAGCTATTACCTATAGATCTAAATTGTAAAACATTTAACTTATGGATGCTGAATGATGTGAAAAAAAAAATATGTCCCATCCCATCCCATACATCCCCTCTTTTATTCAACATATTCATATTCACAGGCAAACATTTCACCCTCTTTGATAGGTGATTATATTCCAACAAATGATGTATAAAACTGACATTCTGTAGTCATCAGACAGCTGTGAAGCATGGTGGTGAAAATATTATGGTATGAGATTGCAGTAATTGATTCAGCTATAAATGATTTTAAAGAGTGCCTATAGATAACATGAGGCCATCTGTCCAAGGATTTAAGTTGAACTGACCTTTAAAAAGGATAACGATCCTAAGAACACTAGCAATTCCACCAAGAAATGGCACAACCCTATTTTAACCCCATTAAAATGGATTTTAAAAGGGCAATACATGCAAGAAAACCCTCAAACATCTCAACTGAAGGAATGTTGCATTGAAGAGTGGTCAAAACTCTACAATGTTGGAGACAGGTGGAAAGTTACGTATTAAGCCTATAAGAACTATTTTCCTCCAAAGTGACAATACTGGATTCTGAAGACAAAGGAGTAACTACTTTCTCCACAGAATATCTGTTGGTATTTTTTCAAAATAAATGATTGATAAAGCTGTTTTATTCAAGTATATAACCTTTATCTGTAGGTATTGTATTAAAGTGGGTGAAATGTTTGTTTGTACAAATTAAAAAATAAAACATAAAAATCAACTATCCATGTGTTGATGAAGTATTAACTAGTTTACACAGTAAACAATAAGGAGGTGTTTCAAATTAGTAGATTCAGTCCCATAATCAACAGGAAAGCTTTGCCAGAGCTGTTTAGGGTGGTGAAGCAGCAGCCAACCAGCTATTAACACCCTTAAACTTTAGAAGAAAATCTGGTTTAGCAATTGTCTAAATACTGTTACACACTGTATATTTTACCACTTTAAAACCAAAAAGCTTCTTAACTAGAAAGGTTAATGCATTTGTGTTAATACATTTTCAATAAATCAGGTGTCTCACCTCCCCTCTTTTACCAGTCTAAGTCCTTAAACAAGGTCTGGGATAATCTACACACTTATGCTTACATGAGAGGTCACTGCAAACATTAGTGCAATGACCAAAGCATAAGAGACCAAAGCATTTAGGCAACCCACTAGCAGTTGTCAAGCAGTCTGACAGAGGAATCCAGCTGTTTGTACTGTTGCCGGCATACAGTGAGACACATTAACAGATGGAACAAGCCACCTTCAGTTTGTTTAGAAATAGTAGACAATGGTGTTGTACATGGAGCTGAAGGCTATAAGCAGTGTTGTTACCAACTGCGTCTCTAAAGTCCAGATGTTGCAGGACAAAGCGAAAACTTCACCTACTAAACCATTGACCCTTTGAGCAACCTGGACACACTGCTTCCAGTCTGGCCATTTTGCTTTCCTCATCTGTTATTTAGACAAATGGACAAAGGTACAAAGAAAATTCAGGCTTCCAGATTATTTTTGTCCATTTTTCTAGATTACAGTATGTCACAGTGTCAGAAACCACATAAGCCATGTTATTAGATGTTACATTGCTCAAGTACAGAACAAAATATCTGAAAACTAAAGGAAACCAAATGTATTTTTGGCTTTTCAACTATATGTTGTAAGAGGAAAACATGTAAATCAGTTTAAAGCCCAAATCACAGCATTACTACAACTCAACAACATGGTAGGTGTTCCTCTGTTTGCTACCCGCATTGTTCAAAAGCCTCATATATTACAGAAGCAAAAACAAGCCTGGTCCTACTAGGGTCTAACAGTCCAAAGCTGTTGTTTCACCTCAGCTGAGCACACACAGCACACGGTCTTTGGAGACTGATCTCCGTAGCGATTAAAGCACAAGTGAGAGATCATTAATCCTCATTCAGCTACTAGCCTTCCGCTGCACTTTCAGCGAGACCTTCCAAGCAAACCTCAAGGAGGGAGACAAACGTGTTAACCGCAAATTCAATCTCTGCCACACGACTCATCTTTGGTTACGAGCTTTGAACGTGAAACAACACACTGCATTCAATGAACTGATACGTTCCCATATTCCCTGAGGCCTTTGTGCAGGGCCAACTTAGCTTAGGTTACCATTTAGTGGCAATCTACGTAATTTGCTCGGCTAAAGTTAGCCGCAGTTCAGGGTACAAGGAAACACACGCACCAGCAGAACCAAATTAGGCTGTGTAAATGAAGAAAGTAGTGGAAAAAACAGAAAACATTATTTCAAAGTGGCCCTCTTTGGAAGCATATCAAGCAGGAGATCCAATGCAAAAGGAACAACAGGCTAAATTGTTAATGGATGGTTCCTGCACTCCTTTTTTTCCAATACATTTTCATTAATGCTTTGTCATAATAGACTGAGAGGGATTGTCTGGAGGTAAAAACAGAGGGAATGGAAGGTTGAGAGAAAGAGAGTGGCCATTTCATAACAGCAAGGCTACCATCAACAGAGAGGGGGCAAGGAGGAATGACAGCTCTGGCGAGAGACAGGATAAAGCTAGAATAACTAACACACACACACACACACACACACACACACACACACACACACACAAATATATACACACACTCTTGGCAGGCTGCCTGGGGCTGCAGCAAGGACCACACTGCTGTTAGCATTCAGCTCAGTGTCTGTCTGATGTATCACTGCTTTAAATTACATTAACCTGAACCAGAGAGAGAGAGAAAGAGCGAGAAGTAGAAAGGGGGAGGGAAGGAGAGAAGTAGGTATGGAGAGAGGGGGGAGGGATGTAGAGAAGTAGGTAGGTAGGACGAGATGCTGGGCTCTGCTAGTAGAGGTAAGGCTGAAAGGTTAATCCTTTTATATTGCAACTGCAGTCTGAAGGTGCAATCTTCTAATTGCAGGAGCTGCAATTATGTATAATTGCATTTATTACATGAATTATCATTTCTAAAATAATTATAGCCCATATTATCAACAATGTTGTCTGAAGAGCCTATGAACAGCATGTACACAAAACAGACCAATCAAAAGCAATCAAATCCCTATGTACCCATGTACAGGACAACACAACCACAACTACCCAGAAGTCTGCCACTCTATGCCCGATGATCAAACCTCAGAGCAGAAAAAGAATCTAATGGTGTAATCGCCTATGCCAGAGACTGCTGTGCTGACAGTTATGTGCTATTTCTTTATCAGAGAAATACTGTACAGGATGAACTAGTTAGTTGAAAGAATTAGATCATGGTTAGAACACCACCACCATGAACGATGCCTTAATACTAGACCCAAACACACAGATTTAGCTTCTTACAATGGCTCTAACACAAGATGCGTTCACACAGAGGGTACACAGGCCTCATTTCCCTCTCACACAGCCTACTTTACTGTTTCCTCTATCGCCCTGCTGGACCACCTCAATCCCACCCTCAGAAAAAGAAAAAAGAAAAAAAAAGACTGAAATCACAACCTTCTCCGCTTTACGGACACAGACATGTACAGTTTGAGATGAATCTTTAAGCACTTTTTAGTCACCTGTACCGGCCAGTATATTTGACAGTCCCCACTTCTGCTGTACAAAACTGTTGCCATGCACAACTTGTGCAGTTCCCTAGTATTAATGTATTCGATATTCCTGAAGGGGTAGTGCATAGCACAGTTTGGCGATTTCTTTGGATGCATGACATCTTCACAGAATCGTACTGGGTCGGGAGATAATTGCTTAAGAAAATACCAGCAGACAGACAGATGTGAAGATTTTTCAAACTGATATTTGATGACATGTATTGTTCTCTGAAAGAGCACAATGTTTATCTGACACTAGGCTACTGTGCTAAAATATTTGTATTTTATCCATTTTACTGCATTTGTAAGCCTACAAACATAAATGCTATGTTTATCTGTAATGTCAGTTCAGGTAGATCTAATCCCAATATCTATGTACATAAAAAAATGGCATAAATATTCCCATACTTACTTTTCCAAGTGATTTTCCTGCTCCGACACACCTACTAAAGCAGTCTTTTAACAAATGGGTTGAATAAGTTGTGTCAGCAGGGAAGTCATTAGAATAATAATCAGTGGGAAGTTCCTGACCACAGAACCACCCTAGGCTGGACACTTTTGAGTCAGGAACTAATATCAACCTAGCAGTGACACAGGTGTGTAAAAACCCCAGCAATGGTATTGTGCCTGATACTCATACCACCACAACACACTATAATTCCACTATCATGTCAAAGAAAATGCTGTACTGAGAATGGTAAACAGCAGTGCAGTGGCCAGAGCCTGACCAATGATGAATGAGGCAGAAGGTAGCTGACAAATTGTACACAATAACAGACAAAGTATAGTCTGCAATTGCACACCTATTTAGTAGACCTTCAATAAAATATTGAATTCCATTGCCTTGACACACCACACAGCAGTGAGCTCTGAGCTCTAGGAGGGCAGTGACTTTACCAATAAACACTTAACTCAGTGCAATATTGGAGCAATGGAGCCAGACTTTTCCAGATGGAAGGCTGAACTGTATCCATTACCGGCCAATCCCATTCCTCAAAGCCTTAATAAAGGGTGGAGGCCAATGGGGGCAAAGAATTCAATGGTTCATTCATGCTGAGCTTAACTAGTAATTCAACTGAATCTAATGTGGCCACAGATGACAATCATGCCATTTTTCACTTCATTTCTCTCTCTCTGCGTTGTTCTGATTCAGTAGTTTATAGACTGACTCAGGGGTTTCATATTAAAACACTTAAGGAGGAACTCCTGTGTGCCATTGATTGGAGGAGGAGAAGTTTTAATGGTTAAATGTGGAAGAGGTCCAAAACAATGAAATTTGAAGACATGTTCATTTGCGCAATGTATATAACAATATTTCGTTTTTGGGGAACTGATAAAAGTTGGAACGCACACATTGTGCTAGTGATGCTATTAAAATGCAGAGCACAGAAAGTGAGAAAAATGTAATTAAACTAAATTCTGCACATAACTACATTCAGTTAAGCAGAACAAATTGTGTTTTCTTGAAACTGAACCAATGTCAATGACTTATCAGTGACTATGACACTTGGGAGTAAAGATGATAATCACAAGAGGCCCCACAGTATGATAGCGCTGTGCTTCATATGATTTACTTTTACTGATATTGTCCATTTTAAGGGGCAATTCCTAATTATATTTCCGTATATTGTAAAGGCAAACTAGCACTTTCAGTCTATTATCAATTTCACACAAAGTACTATTATACTATATTGTATATACTCTATATTATTGCCATGGTGCTGGCAACGTGGACTATATGCAATTTTGAAAAAACTACAACTATGACAAAATCATTGTAAAAATTACTTTATTTTTTTCATTATTTAAAAGTGGTATATCGTAGTGAAAGTGACTATTTGACATTGTGAACACACTCAAGCACCACAACAAAATGTGACCTCTGCATTTAATCCATCACACGTGCACACGTGAAGCAGTGGCAGCTATCAAGAGCACCTTAAACCTATGACCTTTGGTTAACAAGGGTAATGTCCTAACCACAAGGCCACCACTGCCCCAATAACCCCCTCCCCTCCCCCTACCTTTTTTTCTTTTTGGAAAATGACATAACATGCACAAGGCCCTGGTAGTTAGCTGTGAGTCATAAACTTTTTTTCTTGCAGTTGTCCTGGAAATTTGAAAAAAGATAACTTACTTTTGCTGCTTGATGGATCCATTTAGTTTATCCTTTCTCTTCTTTCCCTGCAAGTATTTCATGAATTTCATCAAAGCTTCAGTGCACTGAATTCACTTATTTGTTTACCCAAAATCACCTCAGAGTGAAAAGACCAGACATTTGAGCATTAATTTACACTACGAATGAAAAGATGGTGGTTTCAGATGGTGTCGTTTTCCCCGTTTCTCATTCGCACACAGGGCTACCCATTGCTGTGTGTGTAAGCAAAGCAAAAGCAGAGCTGCAGCTTCACATTACAGATCAGAGTGCAAAATGCTCACACATACAAAAGAAAAAAGGTAAATTCCACTTATGAATTCCATGGTCATTATTGACAATCATCATAAATTCATAAATTATCCAAGCCCTTAATACCAGCCTCTTGTAAATCTCACATGCAATATGTCAGTGACACGGAAGGACTGAATCACAATATGCTCAAAAGAGTTATATTGATCTGCCCCAAGTGGAGGTGTTTAGTGAACTAGTGACTGCCAGCAATGGGTTCTGTTTTCAGGGGATACACTCATGTACATACACACACTGGGCAAAGGCCCTCTGCTGCTGAACCCCCTTCGAGTGAGCCAAGCTTTGCCCAAAACCACCCCTCTCTCAGCTAGACACGCGTGCCAGGGCAAATCTCGTTCTCTCACGCTCACCCACACTCAGCTGACAGACATGAGAAATAATTACAGCTTTATTCAAGCAAACACAGACACACACACAAACACACACTTAGGCACAAACATGCTACAATTGGGTTATCTCCACGGTCCACCTTACTAACACGATTTCACCTCAACTCCTCCCCCACCCCATCCCTTCCACTCCATTTCTCATCTACACTCACTCCCACACCCGCACATCCCTCGTGTCAGGGAATTCTCATTACGTGCGAGATGGAAGGGGGCTTACTCTACGCCCCCACCCCACACACACACACACACAACCCCTCAGACACTCTCAATCATTTTATTCCAATTTAATCCTGATGGTCTTTAGATTTGCCCTATTCCATTAATCCCACTTTGTGCCACTTCACTATCAGCCTCCTAAAGAAGCCCCCAATTCTGCTCCCTCCATTTGCCTTGAAGGAGGGGTGGTGGTTGGGGGTGGGGGTGGTTGGGGGTTTAGACAGCCAATCTCTGTGTCAAGTGCCAGTGTGTGAGGCCGTCGGCAACACAGCGTATGAGGGTTTGCATACGTTAATCTCGATCCGCGCTGTGTAAGGCTATCTCTTTTAAAGAGAGGGTTATTAAGCCCCCTTCCTCTAATCACAGCCCATCGATATGGAGAGGGGCCGTCTCATCGTCTTTATCTGCCACGGGCTAATACCATTAATAGACAGGGTTAATTGAAGATGCTCTATCTTAACACATAATGGAGAGGGAGTGTCTGCTGTAGGTCCATGAGCCTGGGAGGTCTCTGAGAAGTGACAAACACACACAAACATGTGTTTAGGGAAAACAACATGACTGTAACGACTTCAAGCGACGGTGACTTTGTCATTGTGAAGATACTACAAAGTGCACCACAATGAAATGTGACCTCTTTATTTCACCCATTACACATACACACGTGGAGCAGCGGGTAGCTATCAACATTACCTAGGGAGCAGTGCTGTGTAACTTTGCTCAAGGGTTCCTCAGTGGTACAACTGTCTGGAGCAGCTCAATGGACCTTTGCCTTTTACAACAATGCAAGGTGCCTAAGGAATTACTAATTCAAGGGAAAATGGAGAAAACAGAGAATACATTGGAATTAAAGACAGTAGAATGGACAGTTTACTGTCAAAGGAAAACAATCTAATGAGAGATCCAATAATGAAGCGATATCCTGACCACAGTACTCACCATACAGCTCTATAAATGTGACATTTTTTTCAATCATAAGAAGAGTAAAAAAACTCAACTATTAGTTACTATTCAAGACGTTTATGGATTCGTTTTCACAATGCAATCCTAATCGCAGCCAACAGAGGTTTTATCACTTGGCCTGGTGGTTAGGACATTGCCTTTCAGACGTGAAGGCTGCAGGTTCAAGTCCTGGCCCGGGCACTACTGAGGTACCCTTGAGCAAGGTACCGTCCTGCTACACTGCTCCCCGGGAGCCCATGTAATGGGTTAAATGCAAAGGTCACATTTTGTGGTGCTTGTGTGTGTTCACATTGACAAATAGTCACTTTCACTTTTGATTGATTGGGGGAGGGGTTCTTTCCATAAGGCAAAGTAATTGGATGGCTTCATGGCCTCATTTACATCTTTCTCCACACATACGACACAAAAGACTTGCCGTATCAGAACCCTGATTGCGACAGACCCATATATTATTTAGCTATTATTATAATTTTGACTGAATGATGCATCTGCTTTTCACTACTGTTATATTGTGTCCTGTGTTTGCAGCCCTAATGAAGCAACAATATACATCAAGAAGTGGAGTTCAGCAAGCAGCAATCTGCCACCTCCCCTTCCCCACTGCTGCATTGCTGCAGTACAGCAACAAATGATCCACAGCCCGTTATCAGTCTGCAGCCCGGTGGATGGGAACCTCTGCTTAAGAGAAATGGGAAGTGGTTCATGTATGGCAGCATATCACTTTTAGACTGTAGATTTATACACAAAGCGTTTCCATGCTGATGCCCTCAGTGAAGCGTACTCTTCTTGTTCAGACATCTCAAAAGCTCCAGTAGATGACACCTTACCCTGCTTAATGAACAAGGCATGGGAACAGCTTCTGCCTGTCTGCCTCACAGTTAAGGGCATGAAACGAAGACATTTCAGAGAAAACAGAAGCTGAACTCGAGTTTTAAGTCTGCAGTGTTTTAAATGCATGTCAGTGAGGTCTGGTTTATTTATTCTGCTGCTTAAGTAATAGGCCCTTATCTGTCATCCTCCATCCCACATTCTCTACAGCCATTCTCTCTCAATCTCTTCGCTCTCTCGCTGTCGCATGCTGAGCCATTTATCCTGCAGTTTCAGAGAGACCAGCTCTGGCTGCTGTGGCATTTTAATATGACCCTGCACTCTCACACACACTTGCACATACACCCACATATACTCACATGTCCTAGACACACACACACACACACACACACACACACACACACACACAAACACAGATAGGTGATTCGATTTGTAGAGTGGCTGGGCGTCTGAGCCTGGCCTGCATTGGTGAGATGGAGAGCGAGAGGGACAGGGTGTTATCACAGCGAAAAAGAGCGCCCAATCTCGTATCTCGCACACGTCTTTTCTCTTCATCCCTTCTCCAATCCTGATGTGTACACAGCCACCTCCTTCTCTGGGCGAGGTGATAAGAAAAGCAGGGGGAAAAAAAAAAAAAAACAGAGATTCATAGATGGGATTCCCTCAACCAAGGAGAGAAAGAGAAACAGCAGAAAGAGACAGAGAGAGGAGGGAGTGAGTGAATGCAAGTGAGCGAGAAAGTCATTTCCAGCTGAACACGCGGGCAGAAAGAGAACAGAAAAGCAATCGCTCCAGAGAGATGTGCTTTCATCCCCGACCAAAGCCAGGGAGTAGATTTCCCAGGCAACTATTCAAAAAGCGGCATTAGCAGCCAGCGGCAGAGGGGCTAAAGGCTTATGCAGAGAGCAGGGCTGCTGACACGGGTGAGAAATCACACCGCCACAGCTCTGGAGACACTGTAGCCCTCAGATTGGCCCCAAATTCGCTGGCAATGAAATGGGCCTGGAAACCCCAGGACTGACCCTACTGACAAACCCCACATCCTTAGCTGAGGCTCGGCCTGATCCATCAGGATGCAGCTGAAATTGCAGCTCGCTCTCTCTCACTCACACATGCACACACACAAAACAAGTAAAACCACTGCTGAAACTTAACTTGCACAGTCTGAAAGCATACCAGCTTTTCCCAACAGCACTTTAATGCCAGTAGACTATAATTTACATTTTGCAAATTGAAATAGGACAAACTTGTCAATCCTCTTAACTCAGTTTTACTATTCGTTCACTCTATAAACACAATAGCAAGCATGATTAAAGTAAATGAATGAAATGAATGAAAGATGTGTGATCTATGTACTTACAATAGTGCATTTATACTGTATTTGAATGTTCTCCACTCTGACCTTCAGTATGTGTGTATGAGAGGTTATACAACGTATTGCTGTGTGAGCATCAGTGAAGGATCAGAGTTGTGCCCTCTTCTGTATAAATACTCATTCATGTATCTTCCTCAAATCATTTTCTCCACGCTCCATCCACATTCTGTACCAGAAACCATTAACAAGTCTGTTTGAACCGATTTACCTCGCATCCAGTGTGAGGGAAGTGTGACAAATTAGCCATGCAGTTTGCATTACACCAATTGGGAAGTGACTTCTCAGCTACATTACTTTAGTAGTTAAGCACAGCTTATGCTCTCCGATGTGCAATGTGTCACGACGCAATTCATGATGCAGCACAAGCTGCATTCTGAGTGTTGCAGCAAAAGGCACTACAGCGACAGCCAAGTCTGGCCAAACTGTCTAGCACCAAGCAAGCCTTCACCCAGCAAACACAAGCCAGTTTGACAAGTCTGTCACAGAACTGGTTTGCTCACATAAACTGCATAAAATGTATATGACACATCATCAGTTCTTCATTGCAGTAGAAGCAGAACACTCTCTTTTAATGTCAACACTGCTGGAGATTGCGGGTAAAGTCCTCTTGAGTACTGAGTGTTAAAGTGTCACAGTAAAATAACAATGCACTATGAGTTTGTATGGTGGGATTCTTGCTATGGACAGTTACCTGCATCTGTGTCTAGTTATTTCACATGACCTGAATAGTTGCTGCTACTACTGTTAGCTAAGTGACATACTTCTGTCCATCTGGGTTAATGGAAAAATGACGGTGTAAACTGGATTTTTAGGCATTTGATGTTTAAGTAATCAGAAAAATACAGCAAAAAGGACACACATGTATGAAGATATTCACAAGGAAGGTGGAGGAGAAAGTGGGTGAGAGATAAAGACAGAGAGAGACAGGGAGGGAGGGATGGTTGGCAGAGTTGGTGGTAGGTGTTAGGTTGGATGTTCGTAGTAGGCACATCTGCATCTGGCAGCCGAAGGACTTACTTCTTCCAAGAGGCCAGCATGACAGCTGAGCGAGCGAGCGAGAGAGGCAGAAGCTGTTCCAGATGTTCATACACAACTGCCAGACCAGGCACCTCAGTAGAAACTAATAGGCTGTGTTCACTCACAAACACAAACCCATGTACATTGACCACACATTTTATAGACAGGATGAAAATTCATAGACAATTGTCCACAGTCATGTGGCTTAGTTACGGAATATCAGATTGAGCAGAAACAGAGAAAAACACATTTCTAACGTATGCTGTCCTCCTGTCCTTCATACTGAGACTACTATTATATTAGAGTGTTTTGGGAGTTTTTTTGGATAAAAGCCAGGTGGACATTTTATCTGTGTAAATGAAACAGAAGAAAGAAGGAAGTTTGTAAAACCTTAAGACTCTTCTATATTTCTGAATAAATATGACCCAAAACATCCACAGACATTCACAGAAGTCGGTAAAAAGAATAAAAAGAACCCAATTAAACAAACAGGAGAGACATAGGCAGTGGTGGCCTAGTGGTTAGGACACTGCCTTTGAGACCTGAAGTGTGATGGGTTAAATGCAGAGGTTGCATTTCGTTGTGGTGCTTGAGGGTGTTCACAATGACAAATAGTCACTTTCATATCATACTCTGACATTTATTGATTGAGGATCTAATACTAGTGATCCAGTAATACACATCATATGTAAGATCCAGTTTCACGTTTTGAAAAAGTATGTGAACCACTAAGATTAGCAGTTAATTTGAAGGCGAAGTCAGAGGCAGGTTTTCAGTCAATGGGGTGATCACCAGGCATGAGTGAGAGCCCTGTTTTATATATGTGAAGTGAATATTTGCCATTGTAAACACACCCCATCACAGAAAGCGGAGCACAATGAAATGCGACCTCTGCATTTGATCCATCCACATGTGAAGCAGTGGGGAGCTTTGAACAGGACCAGGGGAGCAGTGTAGCGGGACTGTGCCCTGTTCAAGGGTACCTCAGTGGTATCTGGGCCAGGACTTGAACCTGTGACCCTAACCACTGGGCTACTACTGCCTACACTGTAAGCTGCATCATGCCAAACAATGGAGATTGGACATTTACTGATTTGGTTCAAGAAGCCTGCAGTCATTGATGGAGCAGTGAATTCTGAATGATACTAATAAAATCTAGGGGAAACGGTCAGGACATCTGTCCGTGAAAAGAATCTCAAGAGAAATTTGGACAAGTAGCAAGACAATGCACACAATGCACAACCCAAGCACACTATTCTATTTAACTATTGTTATTTGTTTAGTTAGGTTCGCTTTATCTTTATGCAGAAATATAGAAAATTCTAAAGGGTTCACAAACTTTCAAGCACCATTTTATATCAATGCATGTTCATTCACAGGGCTTCACTCTTTCTCCTTCTGGGAAGCATCTGACCCAGCGTACAGCCAGCTGGCTACACATCCACACCAAGAGATGCCACTGACAAATCTGCACTGACATTAGTAAAGCAATCCTGATTGTGTGTGTGTGTGTGTGTGTGCGTCCTTAGGTTTCTCTACTAGAGTTCCGTTTTTATGCATCCACCAATCTATCTATATGTCTACCTATCTATTCATACATTCATCAGAAAAGCAGCGAGAGAGAGAGAGAGAGAGAGAGTGAGGGAGAGAGAGGGAGAAAGAAAGAGAGAGAGAGAGAGAGAGAGAGAGAGAGAGAGAGAGAGAAAGAAAGAAA
>JBBPDA010122211.1:2908-26058 GCA_037974385.1 Arnoldichthys spilopterus | reverse complement strand
CTCAGTGGTGCCCAGGGACTCGAACCTGCGACCTTCAGGTCCCTAAGGCAGCGTCCTCACCACTAGGCTCCACTGCCAATAATAATAATAATAATAATAATAATAATAATAATAATATATGGAAGCACTTTGCTTGTTAATATTCAAAACTAACTTCAGCTTCAGAAGTGAGTGTACACTGGACAGGAACTATCCTCTCCGATGTTGTACGACACATTGCTTTTGGGATCGGAGAGCAGAGCTTGGACAATGAAATGAAATGTACTCCCTATGTGGCATCATGTCTCAGAACAGCTCATTTTCCTGCTTGTGACTAATTGCCTACTACTGCTGTGATCAAGCAACACACTGCATGCATTGGATCCTAAAATGTTCTGGGCCAGTATTAACCTGAAACCGGTACCTTTGATCAGATCAGGACATCCCTAATGCACAAGAAAATGTGACATTTATAACAATCATGTGGAACATTACGAACAGTCAAGAGGCTTTTTTTAAGAAGTAAGAAACTCAGTGTAAATATAAATGTGTAAAATAAATATTCTATAATGGGAAAGCAATGTTGTCACCACTGCGTTAGTCGTTATTGTACTAAGAATTGATTTAATATTGTTTAATATTTTTTATAGAGTGTACGGTATATATTGTGATGAAGTTTTATGTGACGCCAAAAAAATCAAAAGAGGCCTCTATCAGTTTTTGGACTGGTTAGAATCTTACACTGATTGGTCCACAAGTTTTTTTATGATCTGAAAACCTGATCTTAGTCTGCCCTGGAGCAGGTTAGCTGTGCGACATAAATTGCCATGTAAAATGATTATCCACCATCCACTTTTAGGCCCAATTAAAGGCTTAGATTATCTGGCTAAGCAAGAACTCCTGCTTTGGGAGGCAGACCCCTTCCATAATGATGATAATGATGGAGCCAGTTTACTGTTTGTTAAGGCAAACAAAGCCAAACTCTGTGGAACTATGAAACCAAGTGAAACTGTCATAAAATGCAAAAGGCAATTACAATTTTCTCTACAGATGAACTTTCTGATATATTGCATTATGATATAAAATAAGCTTTATTTTAAAAACCTAAATCTCTGTAGCACATTGGTCCCAGTGATAATGGATTATTACAGTTATGAAATATTGTCAAAAAGAAGCTTATCATTGTTAAATCCTCCACTTTTTGATCCAGAAGGTGTAATTATTTCCATGTAAACAAAAATGCTACAATATTACTGATGTTGACTTTAAGGTGCCCCAAAAATAATGTCCTTGTTCACCAGCCTACACAGATCTTGGATATTATGTCATCAACAAGCTCCACCATGTGGACGAATCTGTTGGCAGCAAGACGCGAAAGGCCTTCCTGTATCTTGCAGTGTTCCCCTTACTGGATGCTATGGTAAGTCAAGGTCTCTGGGAGATTAAAGAGTGAATATACTTGTATCAGTCAGCTGAAGCTTGTGTACCCAACTCTTGACCAGTGACAATGTAACAAGATGATCAGTGTTATTCACATCAGTCATCAGTGGTTTTAATGTTATGACATTTAGTTTAAATGCATTTGGCTGATCAGAGGCTAATTCCCCCCCACTTCTCTCTTGTAATATACAGTATATTATGATACTGAGGCTCATGAATGTGTTAAGTGGAATTAGGTTGATGTCTGAATAATAATGTCTACCAGTGTTTCTGATTTGTTTGAATGTTTACATCCTACAAAGGCTTGGATTCACTCTGGCATCCTTCTGAAGCACAAATACAGTCTGCTGGTGGGTTCTGCTGCCATTTCAGATGTTGTAGCGCAGGTAAAGGCCATAAGAATCCGCTCCTTCTCTCCACTTACAGTGATGGCCCTGAATGAATTGCATACACACATTGCTAATTGGTGTCATAGCTTTCATTACTTGGCTATACAGCAGTTAGCTATAGCACCAATATGTCTCGACTGGCTGACTATGTTTGATAAAAAATTGTGTGTTACATTTTTAGTGATCTTTCCTGATGTCTCTGAGCCCTAGAACTCTGTTCTTGCACAGTCATTTTATTATTATTATTATTATTATTATTATTTTACATCTACATACAGAATTAAGGTAGGTGGACAATCAGTGTTGGACTGTAGGAAAAATGCGACTGTTGTTGCGGAATACAATGACTGCAATCAGCTGCACTTTTATGATAGTCATACGGTCCAGCTCTCTATAATGTCAAAACAGCTTGGGCACAGACCTACACCTGATTGCTATTTTCCATTTCTCACTGCTGGGTTCTTAAACACCATGCATGGAAGTGCACGTTGTTATAAGTGGGCCTAACACATACAAATATGTTCTTTATATTTAATTATATTGCCACTTTTAAAAAAATAATGTAAAAGTAAGAAATGTTAATGTAAAGGTGTCATTCCTATTAATTCTAAACAATTTCTATTGGTTCTGTGATCATAAAATATTTCCACAATATAAAGCTCTCATTATGAAATGGGTCATAGAAGCCACCAGGTATGAATTTACAATATACTCAACACACCTGATCCAATTAATCAGCTTATTAATAAACCTGTACTGAGGTGGGTGTGCAGGAGAACTGCACAAAGGATCAGTGATTTGTTAATTCTCTTAAATTTTTATTGTAGTGACAAAATTACAAAGAAAAGATTTACTGACCAAGTTAAATATGTTTAGTTCAATTTAAACAAACTTCATAAAAGTTGGGAAGGAAGCATATTGACCACTTCAGTGCCATAGTTTGGTCTAAAGCTATAGAAAATTTCATTGCAAATTTGATATAAATTCTTAATAAATAAATTCTTACGGAATCCTCTTTGCCATTTTATGGTTTCCCTTTCTTTTTTAGGAGTGAGCCTAGGGAGGAGTCAAGCCAACATAAGTGTTGAATTCCTCAGCAGGACTTGCTGCATAAATCACTGCAATCCAAAAGAGTTCCCTTCTAAAACTTAAAAAAACATGGTTGACAAAACATTTATGAGCCATAGCTGAACATTTTTTCAAAATATCCAATTTGCTGTGTTTAGATTGGGGTTTTGTAGCAAAAATTCTATGCAGCTGTTCACTTGTTAGCAAACTAAAGACTACACAGCTAGCAAAAGCTAAAAAGTGCAGTAAACCACATTTCTGAAGCAAAGCATTTATTCACAACATGGTCAAACGTTCTGCATTACAAAGTTTGCATGGCTAGCCGATTAGCTGACTGGGGCGAGTGTGTTTTGTCTATTTGATTAATACACTCTGCTTTCTCCCCTTGTGTTGTTGTGGCCACTTGTGTAGCATAGATGGGGCACACTTCCAGGTAGTGCGTTGAAGCTGGTGAGGACTGGTGGTGAAACAAGGCCATAATGGCACATTCAGTCCTACTCCACACTTTTCTGTGTCTGGAGAGAAATGTAGCATGCTAAAGACTTCACTTTAGCTCATTAATGCACGGCCCAAAGCTGGAGCCTGTATACCCAATATGGTTAATCCGGCTTTGTTTAGATTTTTAAAAATGCATTTTTAAATAAAATACATTGTTGTTTATTATAATAATAATAATAATAATAATAATAATAATAATAATACAAATAAATAAATACATTAATCAAATCAATATTTATTTATTTATTATTATTAAATCTCTCCCCACTGTCCCTCCCCCTCCAGTATGGCTACCATTACTATTCATGCATTGGCCTGTGCTTACATGTATGTGTAGTTTTGTGCTTCAGTATTTTTCTAATCGTATCAATGTAATATGTTCTCTCTGCTTCTCGTGTAGATCGTGTTTGTAGCAATCCTGCTCCAGAGCAATCTGGAGTGCATCGAGCCCATGCTCATTCCCATCCTATCTCTGTACCTGGGAGCTCTAGTGCGCTTTACCATCGTGGGACTGGGCTACTACTGCAACCTCCATGACACCTTCCCTGAATCTAACAGCCCGGAAATGGGGGTACACTCCTTAGGTTCTTTAGTATTCAAATGATCTACTGAGAATGATGTACTGAAATATTTCATTTTAACCCGTAGCACAATAACTGAAATAGTCATGTTAAACACTTACTGTATATATTTACATTTGAGAATGTAGTTTTCTGGTCGGCAGGCTTGAACAGCCTTCAGTCAGGCCTATTTTGACAGTTGTATTAGTTTTACACCTCTCAGTTCTATATGAGAAATATATATATTTTTTTAAGTTTTAACCTGAATTTTGACCTTTAAGTGAGCAATGGAGGATTAAATTGACTTTCCATTCACTACAGGAGCCACACGGACAGTGAAAGTTGTCTTTTGTATCATTACAGCACATCTGATTATTTGCAAAACATTTAAAGCCATATTAAATTGCAATCAAAAAAATTAAACAAAGACACTAGATCAATTTATTTAAATAAAAAATATATACTTTACAATTTAAAATTTAATGCCAACAACACATTCGAAAAAGTTGGGACAGGGACATGTTTCCTCCTGTGTTTATATACGGTTTTGTCTTTGCATGGTAGGGATTTTACTTGCACTTGTGGATGCAGCAACAAATTTCAGTGTTTAGAGATAATGGTTTGGAAGTAATCATGAGGGAAGGCAGAAGTCCTGGGCCTGAAGATCACCTCTAGCCAATACTGGTTTTTGGCCTTGCCCCTTGAGAATAGAGATTTCTCCAGATTTCTTTCTGTTAATAATATGATATACTGAAGATGGATATACCCAAATTCTTTTATTGATTCTTTTTTTAGTTTAGTTTACTACAGAGTGATGTTTCTGAACTGTTCCCAAATAACCAAATTACCTGTGAGATGTTTTTTTTTGCATTACAAAACTTTTTTTTAATGTGTTGATAGCATCAAGTTAAATTAAGCATATATTTATATATATATTATAAAACTTCTCAGCTCTGCATTTGACATGTTGTCTTTGTTCTATTTTTAATTTGATACTCGTGTGTTCATAGAGTCAGAAATCATGTAAGGAAACTTAAATTTTAATTTTAAAAATTACATAATTTGATGTGGTTTGAGGAAAGTGCATCATCATTAAACACTGCAGACTGGACAGTGCTAACCTGGTGGCTAGAAGCTTCCTTTAATTGCAACTACATTAGAATCATAGCTCTGTAGTAAAGCTGAAGCAGAAACCTCTGGACATTAAGCATATTTTAGCCGATTGACAGTATTTGGGGCAAGAGGAAAATTGTATGGTTTCATATTTGGTCAAAGCAGAACTTTTAGATGATATACAGTGCATGAGCAACTGTGTTCACTGGGATTAACTTTTTTAAGGATCATCATGCTTTTCCAAATAAAAGGTTTAAGTATTTTTAGCAGCTGCAAAAGCAGGGAAAGCTTTTCTATCACGTTTGCCTTCTCTCGTGTTAGTTTTGATTGAGTTCTTTTCTAGGGAGACACCACTGTGAAGAAGATGTTGGGTTTCTGGTGGCCACTGGCCCTCATTCTGGCCACCCAGAGGATCAGTAGGCCTGTTGTCAACCTCTTTGTGTCCAGAGACCTACAAGGCGGTTCTGCTTCAACGGAGGTCAGTGCTCCTGCCTTTCAGAATGTGTTATGGCCTGTAGCTGTGACAAATGGGAACCTACTTCAACCTTCGAATGTGTTTGTGTTGCAAGGCTGTAGCAATCCTAACAGCCACATACCCCGTGGGACACATGCCCTATGGCTGGCTGACAGAACTGCGAGCCGTCTACCCAGCCTTCGACAAGGTGTGTTTCCAAATCACTCTGTTACATCCTAACAAGTACTGCAGCATATTTTGCATGGTTGGACAAGCTTGGAAAGTTCGCAAAAACCCCATTTAACCTAAACTGTAGTGCACACCTTAGAATACAAGAACGGATCACATTAGATAGTGTTTAGATTGACAACACGTCAAGTTTCTAGTTGAAAATGCTTTGCTAACAAGCAGGACTGTGGAAAATGAGCAGGTTGTCCATGACAGTGAATGCATGACCTCTGCTTGGAGATGTTAACATGTAAAAAAAAATTACACCTGACACATACAGATAAGCCCCTTAATTAGATACACCTACCTTGTATCTACACTCATGTCCATGTTATCAGCTCTACTTACCAAGTAGGTGCACTTTGTAGTTTAAAATTACAGACTGTAGTTTATTTGTTTCTCTGCATCGTTTGTGAGCCCCCTTTACCCCACTTATCAAAGGTCATGACCCCATCAGGGCCACCAGTAAGCAAATATTATGTGGGTGGTGCATTATCCTCAGATGCGGACATGGTAGTGCTTGTTTTTGTGTGTGTGTGTGTGTGTGTGTGTGTGTGTGTGTGTGTGTGTCCAAACAGAATCCACTGATAATGAATTTGCATTTGATTTACTTTCTATATGTAATTATGTAAACTGAATATATATTAAAGTTGACCGTTATAACATAAAACACGTGATGCTGCTTTTCAACTGTCATGTCAGAGATTTGGATTTTTTCTTCTCTCTCATTCTCAAATGAGATCATTGTGATCATTCTGAAATTGAATCACCAACATGTCCTGGTCTGTCTAAAGACAGCAGAATGTTCCAGCATCAACACCCAACGCCCATCTCAGCCAGTGTGTTTTTCACAAAAACCCTGCCTGTAATTACATACCTGCGGTATAACAGTGATGGTTTGACTAACACCTCAGCCCCTTGCCTGTGGTGGTGGAATCCTACCAGTATGGCTATGATGCAGTTGTTTGGGTTTGGTCCGGCTCTAAGCACACGGACAATGCCCCACGTTAAGGGATGCGTAACCTTGCTTTTATCGTAATAAAGGTTCAGTAATTTTGCATTAAAATACATATTACTTGGTTTCTCAGCTTTTACTTCTGGAACGTTCTTTGAGTGTTTGCGCAGGTTTGGTAGTAAGTGCTTTTAAATGGGAGGACGTGCACATTTATAATATTAATATATACATTATATTATAGTATAACATAAAATAAAATGTAATCGTTATGTTTTATTTAAAATATGATCTGTGCCAGTTCAGGTAACAACAGACTAAGATCCAGAATTAGTAGTAATTTCAAAATGACTGTACTGTAAACTGTGAAGGGTGATGATGCTTTTACTTTACTTGTATATACTTTTTAGATTTAGATTCTAATCAATGTTTCTTCCTGCATTCACATTAACCACAGCAGACACATGGTGAGAATAATGAAGTGTATTACAGTTTCCAACTTGTACCTGGTTTCCTATTTGTACTGTTTGTCTTGTGTTTATACACCTAAACTAAATGCACTACATTGTGAGACTACAGTGATGAGTGGCATCTTGTGTTTGCAGATATTTTTAACCCATAGTGTGAGATCCCTCTTTTTTTATACATTTGGACAATTAAAAACACAAATATTTGGTCTTCATAAAGTTCAATCAAAGAAAAGTTGAATAAAAAACTACATTTACATCATTTGCCCGTGTCACCCCAAAAAATTCCTGGCTTTAATTACGTTTTAGCTTCATTAGCCTCATAGCCAAACATATCTTGGGCCATCCACTGTGGTTGGGGTGGGGTGGAAATTGCATAAATGTCTTTTTTTTATTGAGGAACTATATTTTTAAAGTTGTGCTTGTGGCTTTTTTCTGAGATTCCATAATTTATTTTTAAAAATGTATTTTTATTTTCAGAATAACCCTACCAACAAGTTGACGGGTGGTACATCAGTGACCAAATCTCAAATCAAGAGGTTCACTTTTGCCTGCTTTACTTTATCCTTAACGGTAAGAAAGACTTCATCAGATATTCTTGGCTGTAATTTATGTCCAAAAGTATCCAGACGTTGCTTCTAATTAGCAGCTTTAAGGTGCACACATTGCTGACTCAAGCGTTTAGCTGCACAGATGCAGCTTGTATAGAAAAGTCTCCATAGACAAACACTGCCAGTAGATTGGTACACAATGAAGCAGCTGCACATGGGCCGGAGGTCACCATGCCATTGTCAAGCATCTGTAAATTTTATTCCTGGCACTGAGCTGTGGAGAATTGAAGCTGTGTTTTCTGAAGAGGTGGAATTCCATCCACTTCCTTTTGGCATGAGTCAGAGTGGTGTAGTCAACCAATAGTAGGACCTGACCTCACTAATGCTCCTGTGGCTGAATACTGTCAACTCATCACAAAAATATTCCATCAACCTCTGTAAAGTGCAGAGAAAAGCCTTGTTGTAGTAGTGAAGGAAGAAGCACTGGATGTTCAGGTGTCCACAAACTTTTGGACACACTGTGTTCGCAAACATTTAGCCTGTGTTTGTTCTTGTTTGAAAGTCGTACAGGTTTGACTGGTACATTCATTTCTGAGAAAAGCTGATTTGGAAGAAAAAATCGGAAGAAGGAAATCCTAAATATCCTTTGTTGTTTTTTTTGTTGCTGTTTTCATGGCGTTTACTTTGTGCGATGAGGGGAAAAAAACGTTTTATGGGTATAAGGGTAATACAATAGAGAGCTGCTGATGTGCCACATATGGACAAAATTCCATTTTGTGATCATTTTGCTGGACACCTCCATTGTAATCATGGCATTATATAGCAAAGTGTATAATTAATCACTTTTGTCTTATTTGTTCAGATATTAAGAGCAATGCATTGTGTTACAGCTATATGAGTGAACAGAATACGCCTCATTAGACCAGTGAGACTTATCAATTAAGCCTCTAATGTTTCTAAAACATCACTGGTAACATCTTATCAATAATTAGTTTTGATAACGCATCAGTTTGAGACCCAACATCCTGTCACTTAACGAAAAGAAAATACAAATGGCAGAGACTTCAGCGCAGGGACATATCACTCAAAAATGTAAAAAATTATGAATTGTTTTATCCAAAAATGTTTTTTTCTCGTGTGTTTGGGCCTCCAGCAGCATTTTAGACCCATAAAAACGGAGCTTTTGGAAGACGTTGTTTATTGTGGTGTTTTTCAAAACTCTTGGCCAGTCGTATCTGCGAGCACAGTTGCAACACAACATGTACCTGGACGCGGCCGCAGTATGTGCTCACAGTAAGTTTAAATTTAGCAATGAAGACTTAAGCAAACTGCATGTAGACCCACCCAGTAACTGCATTCTTGGGAGGCACAAGGTTTAAAAGGTATAGGAGTCCTCACCAAGCTGGAGGCAAAGTAGAAAATGAAAGTTCAGTGATGAAGAGATAAAGGTGGTTTTTTTTCCTCACACCTTAACATTCTACAGGCCTGTATTTCGACTCCAGCTCTCTAGTTCTCTCCTGCACACGGCCCATAAACTGTACATTAAGGCATATTTGCCAGTTCTGTACATAATAAGACATGGACATGAAAGACAGGAGCCCAGGTTTTGTGGCTTGGTAAAACATAAACTGAAAATGGCCATGCGCGTGGTCAGTGCTGTTGTGCTGTGTTCAGGACTCATGAGTCCTGAACACAGCACGTCATGGGTAATAACTGGGCTATTTCTGTGTGGTCAGTAATATCAGGTTTGACCACACGGTAACAAATTCATTTAACTAGGAAGAGACCATTATTTTGATAATAATTGGGCAGTTATGTGCATTCAGATCTGGTCCAGGCAGACTGTAGTCTCACACGCCATTCTCAGATCTTAACAGATGTTTTAAGGCATTAGCTGGCGGGGAAGAGGAAAAGCCTAAACTGTGTCTGCTGCATCTGTCTGTGTTGACTACAGGAGCTAAAATCATAAGCAGCCCAGCATGGGCGCAAACACCGCCAGGATTTGTTGTTTTGTTATTCAAAATCTATAACAGATGACAATAAAAGATGTATCCATGCAATAAAAAGGACCTGCGGTGTGGCTCGTCTGCACATGTTCCACAAACAGAGACCGGTCAGAGCTTGTCTCATCTGATAAGCAGATGGATTGGATAAGCAGGTGGAGTGGGCTTGGAGGTTGAACTTGCATTAAGCCAAATTACAGTGGACTATATTCTTATACATTGTAGGCATTTAGATTATTTAACCTGCTACCTTATATTTATTAATCCCTTAAATCCCAGACATGTAAACATCATTATTAATATTAACGGAATTCTCCAGAATCTGCAACATATGGTCACTTTTGATACTTTTTGACATGATTTAATATAGACAATAACAGAATGAACGCCTATAGGTGACTATACATGCATTTTTTTTACCAATGACAAGACATTGTGGTAATTTGATTTAAATATTTTAGATGTTTAGAATATCTGGTTCTTTGTAGAATATTTGTTATAAATTGAAAGGGACTTTGCTCTGGAGTGCTGATGCTTTCAGATGCCTAGTTTTGGTCATTTTGATTTCCTAGGTCCTTAATGCAATGAGCCGTATAGACACTTAGTAAATAAGAGCGAGTTTAACATGTTCAAGATGTTTGTGTCACACACAATAACACTAGTACAACATGCAGTGAAATGTTTCCCTGAACATCCCCAATGTGTGATGAAGCTAGAGTCAAAAAAGTGAGTATAATAAATACATCTAACAATATATACACATGAAAACAAATTTGTAAATGTGTAAAAAAAGAAGTTTGCAAGGCGAGATGTAGATATGTCATAAGTAGGTACAGGACAGGATGTGCAGCTGCATTTAAACACAGCGAATGTAGAGGATGTATAAAGTGTCTAAGTGCAGACTCAGCAGTTGTGCAAATGGCAATGTGTGTTGATGGCAACGTGGGCAGTGGAGGCCTAGTGGTGAGGACGCTGCCTTTGCAACCAGTAGGTCGCAGGTTTGAGTCCCTGGGAACCACTGAGGTTCCCTTGAGTAAGGTACCGTCCCGCTACACTGCTCCCCGGGCGCTGTTGGTAGCTGCCCACTGCTCCACGTGTGATGGGTTAAATGCAGAGGTGCAGAGGTGAGTGTGTTCACAATGGCAAATAGTCACTTTCTTTAAATTAAAATTGTTGCCATGTTGTGTTCATATATTGTCAGTGTTGTATTAAGTGTGACACTCTTATCAAATAGGATACAGTGGTTTGAATATCAGCCTGTATTTGAAAACCTCCCGCTAATGTCGTTTTTCACTTCCACTTCCACATTTCAAAAGGGCTTGTTGTCCATGTCACAGTCTTGCATCGCAGGTAAATTAATCTGTGTGGAATGCAGGTGTTGGTGGAAAATTGTCAGCTAGGTTTAAATGTGCTGTAAAGTTGACTGCATCAAATGCTACGATTATCAATAAAATTGCATAAGAGGCTTTTTATCTGTGTTTTTCTCCTAGTAGTGTGTGGTTGCCTCTGTGTTTTAAAGAGATGTAGTAAAGCTGGTATTCCCATAAAAGGTAAGAGTTAGGCCAAAATAACGCCCTCATAAACATCCCAAAGTGCAGATAACATTCTCAGATCCAAATGCTGACACATTCCAAATCCGTTGCTTTGTTTTCTTGTTTGTTTTTTTGAGAAATGAAAAAGCACATCCAAAGGTGTAGTTATTGGCAGTCCTGTCAGCTGTTTTGTTTTCGGTGGTTTGACCATTGATAAATGTTGAAGCCAGAGTTGCCTGACCTTACAGGGAAAAACACAATAAAATCCCCACTGGTCAATAGGGATGAGGCAGCCCTGCTTTGATGTCCAAGCCCCGAGGACTGGCCGTGGTTGGAACTCGGTTTTTCTCAGTTCAATAACAGGATGTTTTGTGGTCTGGGCTGAGTTTCAGGAGGGCGTGGCAAGGGGCTGGGGGCGGACACGTGGGCTCTCTCTTGTAGAGGCTCTGCGCTGTAAACAAGTGAGTCAAGCCTGCGCCTGGCCCAGCCTGCGAGCGGCGCGGCAGAGAGGCATGGCCGCGGGCACTAGACGAGAAAGCGGGCACAGTGTGTGAAAAGGCAACGCGTAAACCCTGCTCCTGCCAGGACGAGTCCTGATTGCATGTCTGTGCTAGAATGATGACAGACGTTCAGGCCCCTGGACGCAGTCAAAAACATCATGCACATTAGAGAAAAACAGCCGACAGAGAGACAATGCACACTGCAGAGCAGGATTGGCAGGATTAGATTGTTGTTTTGCCAAATGTGACATGTTCGGAGTGGAGTATTGGTCATTTACATGAGTTCTTTCAGCTTCTTTGCACCATTAATGCTTAGTAAGGGTTATGCATTTGTTCTTGTTTGTGGATGTACATATATGTGCGTATGTTCCTCTGTTTATTTTCCATCCAGCTATGTTTCATGGTCTTCTGGATCCCTGGAGTGTCTGAGTGGATCCTGGTTGATGTTATTGGGGTGGATACGACGTTCGCGCAGCTCTGCGTTGTTCCTCTCCGGATCTTCTCCTTCTTCCCTGTGCCAGGTTTGATCCCATGTTTACCTCCCTATTCTAAGCCATTGTGTCTGTCACCATTAACGGCTAATCAAGTCGTACATGCATGCTTGTGCATAGGTGAACTACAATTTCAAAACACGTTAAACAAGTTGTTTGTCTGCAGATATTTGAAGGAACTGAGATTTGCTGGTGACATACATTTTCCGAGCCCTGGACACTTGATGCTCCTAGCAAGCAACTTTAACAAGAAGATTCAACTGCTTTCTATCTGTAAAGGGTTACAGTGTTACATAATTGGAGAAATTTAAGCTGGTTATCAAGATTCATTCCAAACCTTAATGGACTGATGATGAGGGAGTTATTGATCAAACGGACCAGCGTTAGACCTGATCTGTCCACCTACAAATACTCGGTCTTGATGGTATTTAGTATTGTGTGGCTTGTCTCCATCCAAGAACAGGTACTGCAAGGTTGGCCAGATATTGAGAGGGAGGCCCAAATGGGTGTTATTAGCATACTTGTGCTAAGAGAAGCTATAGTTGTTTACACTCCGGACAATGTATAGAGAATCTGTTCTGGACATTTTCACATTCCACACGTGGCACAAACCAGATTTTCCATGTTTGACGAATTCACGCCTGCTGAAAACACCCTGTGGGGTCTGGAGCCTGAGTAGTGCTGAGTATAAGGCAGGACATGATGTGGTCACATACCTGTTTAGTAGTTTGGTCAAAAAACAACAGAGTCTTTCCTGGACCTTCCGTCCTTACCGAGATTCATGAATCGATTTGTTTCGGTGTCTTTTGTGTAAATGCCCTTCTTCTTCACCCTCAGATGTTAGTTTTCTTCTGATTTCATGCCGGTCACATAGAAATCTCATCTACACCCCCACTCGCCATGAATTCTTTGTAAAATGACTTGCTCTATTCACACAAGGATGCAACACAGACTTCGTACTAGGGAGCAGAAAGGTAAAGTTCATTTAGTGTTCGTGGTGTTCATTCATACTCGTCCACCAGGTAGCGTCTAGAAAAGCTCTTGATGTCAGCGCATGTGTGAAAGGGGCTTACGAGTGCTTATCATGGATCCCATGGATTTAGTACCACAGCAGTTGTCTCTGGTTGTGTGGTAAACCTCTGTAACTGATTCTGTACAGTGCCCTGGCATTTAACAGGAATGTTTGGTATCAAAAGAGATTTTTTTCATTTCAAGGCAGACCGAGAGGTGTGCCAGCACAGCCTATTCTGTGGTTCCACACAAAACTAAGAGTGAATGGGATCTGTAGCTTGTAGCTCAAGGTTTCTCGAGTGGCAGCTGATCTGAAGATGGAAGGCAGCTGACTTTTCATAGTAATAAATGTAATGGTTGGGATCAGAAATGGAGCTTGGTGGAGATTCTTTAGATGAGCAAGGCCGTTATTAGGGGGTGGGGTTATTAGGGGGTGGGGCAGGATAGTTTGTAATTATACATTACATTGTTTCATCCTCAGTGAGTGATTTGAAGGTTAGGAGGTTTGGATTGACTTGTGTGTGAAGAACGTATCCACCTTGGCTGAATGTTTACAACAAATCAAGATATAGGTGTCCTACATACTTACCACCAAAGGATTTTGCATGGATCTGCCCAAAATGTATGTGTGAACGCTTCTGTAGTATTTTGGTTTCTGAATAACATTCTAATTAGTGTTCAATAGCAATAAATATTTACTAAATAATAAACAATCAAAATGCTATTTTCTACAAACACCATTTCTGAAAAGAGACATTGTTGAGACATTTTACAAAATGCAATTAAACAAGAATTTGTGAATTTTTATTTCTCTTAAACCTTTATAAGATGTTTTCACTGAACAACATAAATGTATTTTGCAAATTTAGAATTTGTTGCCTGTAACACACTCTAAAAAGGGTAATCAATAAGAAAGGTGATGTAGTATAGTAAACATGCCCATATCCCAGTTTGGTTTTTTTTATCATTTAGGAACTGAGGATACTAATTGTTGCAGTTCTGCAAGTGGATTTTTTTTCTCCCATTCTTACTCATTGTAAGACCTCAGCGGCTCAGCTGTTTGTGGTTGCCATTATCTGATTCTCCTTTTCATGATGCACCACATATTTCCAATAGGAGAATCAGACAAGAGCAGCCAGGGACTGCTGGGCAGCTGAAGTCTTGTATCGAGCGAGAGTCAAGCAATACTGCTTTTATACCAAATCATGATACAGTGATTCAAATCATAATGAAGTCATTAAATTCAAAACTTGGTTATTATTATTAAAAAAACAGGTTTGCCAAAACATTACGAGTAATTTCTTTTTACTTTTGCCAGTTTAAGTGAATTTACAAATTGCAGATTTAAATTGCAGTATTATTTTTTTAACTGTACCAGCTTTTCTGGAAAGAGGTTTGTATAGTATAGGGAAGATCAGTCTCTGCCTATGGCCTGTAAAATACCTTTCATCAAACTGAAATGATTTAATCTACATGACACACCCAACAACTATAAAAACTTGTCTAAAGATCCAGTTGCAGTGCTCCTTATAACTCTTGCCCCAATTTTTCTGTTCCAGTGACTGTTCGGGCTCATCTGACAGGCTGGTTGATGACCCTGAAGAAGACCTTCATGCTGGCACCTAGCTCTGTGTTGCGGATCGGCGTGCTGATCATAAGCCTTACTGTGCTTCCCTATCTGGGGTATGCAAAAATACCAGAGCAACGTCTGTACGAAAACAGAACGTCAATGTGATGTTGCATAAGTACCTGTATTTCTTGTTTCCCTGCTTTATCATCTTGTCTGGTTTATCTGATCACACTACTTCTACTACTGGATCTAATTCATGTAATGGATGGTTTTTGGTAGAGAAGACCGTGTCCCTTTGATGGAAATTGGATGTTTTTTTGATTTCCTAAGTGACAAAAAGTGCAAAGCTCTGCACATTTTAACGTACAATGACTAATTTATAAGCTGAATTTAAAAAAAAAAAGAATTGCAAATATTTTTTGCAATTTTTCAAATTATTTAAATTTTATTGCAAAAGTTTATTGCATTAATATTGACCGGAAAATGCCATAAGTAAGTCTTTCCTCTAGAGGATGTGTACTTATTTTCTCTAAGAAAATCTGTAAAACTGAGTCCAGAAGACGTACATAACTTAAATACAATATGCATTAAAGAGCTTGAGAGTAGTGAGACCTGCGGACAGTGTTGTGTTTGTTGACTAATGTGCTAATAACAGTAGTTGTTGATAAGCAGAATTTCTCCCATGTGTGTTCCTGTCTGCATCTGCCATTTGTTTTCCAGAACTAATTCAGTGTCTGGCTGTGTGTTTATGCAGCCTGAAGGTAGACTGAGGATTAACTGCGCTTGAGTGATTTTGAATTAATCATGATTCAAAGCTGCACACCTGTAGACAACTAGTGCTGTACATTACAAAGCTAGGCTTAAAGTTTCACACCTCTCCATGCATGGTAAAGCAATGAGAGGCGTCTTTTTGGAGTGGTGTATCCATGTGTCCAGCCAATATATTCCTTTTTCAGCCCCCCAAAACATGGGCTGGGGTCTTCCCACTACACAGGGGTTAGTACTTACCAAAAGTGGTGCGAGAACAGACAATGGGCTTACTAATCACTGGGTCATGGGTGCCCAAGGCTCACTGACTAGTCCGATCCATGGACTTAAAGAAGCTGCTGCTTAAATGCAGGGGGTTTAATATTATGACTGATTTCTGACGAACTATTACGACTTTTCCTTCTCGAACAGTGATTTTGTATTTTTATGCAGGGTGCATGGTGCCCCACTGGGAGTGGGCTCTCTTCTGGCTGGCTTTTTGGGAGAGGCCACGATGGTGGCAGTGGGGGCATGCTATGTGTACCGAAAGCAGGTGAGCAAGCATCACAGAACTGAGATACTGCAAATATAAGTGCATCATGGGTGTGATGTCAAAACCATGAACACCATTCATCATTTAGCCAGTCCAGTTTGTAACATAGGTATTCAAGGTTCAGATTAGGCCTCATTCACCAACTGTTCTTAAGGAGAAATTTTGTCTTAAACCCCACTTACAGTTTTCACCAGTGTTTACTTATTTGGGATTTTTTTTCTTGGTAAACACACTGCCGAGGGTACTTTTGCACATTTGAGTGCTAACATACGAATTGGACATGAGACTCTGACTGTAAATTGCAAAATGTCATTTTTCCTTTGTCTTTTAACATGGTTGAGATTCTGCCCATCAAATTTCATACTGACAAACTGAACTAGTGGTCTGAAAAAAAAAAAGTCGAAATTCATTTTTAAGAAAAACACTGCAGCAGAACTGAACTATCATTGTAGTATCAAGACTGAAGATTTGTAGGCTGTTCGTCTGATTCCGATTCTCTATTTGACCGAACATCTACAGACCTTCTACAAACCACTGCAGACAGTGGCAAACCCAAATACAAAGTCTAGCAATAAACACATGAAATAAAATGTGTTTGGTAAATGTGCCTGGCTTCGGCTTGGTTGAACGTTTGAGCATAGGCCCAAAACTAGTGTTACAGCTCATATCTGGTTTAATAGTGTGCACTTAGTTTGCTGATGTTTTGCTGAGGGTCGTTTCCTTTCTCTCTCAATCAAATCCACAGAGAAGAAAACCAGACACAGAGGTGGTGGGGCAGGCAGAAGACTCCTCTCCCATGACCGAAGTCACACCTAGGACTCAATTAGATGACGTCCAAGAGGTCACCGAGGGAGAGGAAGTGGGTCAGGAGGAGGAAACTACAGATCAAACTGAAGGATGAAAGGGCCGTGTCTCCCTGGGCTGCGCAGAATGAAGTGATCAGTTGTCTTGACAAGGTTTTTGACTATTAACTGAAATAGCTGTGCAACTAAGGATCGTGTGTTGGACCTCTCTATCCCACTCATAACACCAGAATAATACAGCTCCACGACGGGACCTGGACAATCCGATGAAAGCCTGACTTCACATACACTATATGACCAAAGTACCTAGACACCCATCTAATTGGTGAACTTAGCTATTTGAAGGTGCACTGTATTCTCATGCAGGAGATCAACTGTGCAAGCTTGTATCTCCATAATGCTGATCAAATGGGACCATCCAACACCTTTGGGCTGAGTCTTCACAGCGATGTTCCGACATCAGCTGTGACGCTTTCCCACAAAAGTAGCTGCTGCTGTAACAAAGAGGTGGCAAGCTCCATATTATTACCCTTGATTTCAAATGACACATTGGATGAGCAGGTGTCTACAAACTTTTGGACATAAAGTGTATCTGCTGGAGCATTTTCTGCACTGATGGAAGCTTTTTGCACTCACAAGTTCTTACGAGACTTCCTGCACAGCAGCCAACAAACAATCCTTTGCCAAAGTAGCAGAGCTGGTGAGTTGCTGGAGTAGACCTGTGAGCTAAGTGTAGGCACAGGATCATCCAACCTCAGATGCACCAACACTTTTGATGACGTGTTTGTTTTTGTTTTTTTGCGACAGTCGCAGAATTGCTAGCTGCCGAACTTTGCCAAGGTGAAACACACCGGCTGTTAATGTTTTGGCCTTGAAATGCACAATAGCTGTTCACGCACAACAGTAAGTAGACTTATTCTGGGCAAATGTATATTTTGTTTGGGCTCTGCGTTTGGGGGATATTATATATATATTTTAAATTCTCCTTTATTTTTTATAAATGTCAGATATGAAACATTTTATTTCGTCTATATTTCCATGGTGAACAGTGCAGAAACTGGCCTGCTTCATGGATTATTTATTTGTTGGTTGACTTTGTTTTAATAAAGGCCCATTGACCGAAACTCTTCAGACAGACGTCATTAAGACAGACGTCAAGATCGTGATGTGGGATTTTCGACGGTTCGGAATAGTGTATGGCAACTAGAGCTAGGCGTGTGACGATGCACACATTTTTATCTGTTTCAGTTTCTGATATGTCTATTCTACAGTGCTCGAATTGCAGATGGGGCACTGACCTGCCCTGCATTTGCACTCACTGCCCATGTTAACAGCTTATAGCTGCTTACCATAGAGGTGCAATTTGTAGTTTTTCTTATCTGCATCATTTGCTAGCCCTGTTCCATCAATGGTCAGGTCAGGACCCCCACAGAACCACCAGTGAGCCGGTATAATTTGGGTGGTGGATCATTCTCGGCGTAGCAAAAGGACGGACATGGCAGTGGCATGTTCTTGTGTGCAAGCACAGCTGTGCTGAGAAGGTTCTGAAAGGCTTAAGTGTGGCCTATAGGTTTGGCTTGGAAAAGTAATGGTTCTCCAGTAGAACATTTTCCGTGTCTGCCATGTCACCTAAACCGATAAAACGAACTCCAAGCATCTCAACCCCTAGCGTTTATGAGCTTATATGGCAGTTTAGCATGGGTGCTCACTCTACTCTATAGGACGCACCCAAGATGCTTAGGCGGTTTCTACGGAGAAGAGTGAGTGTGTTACATTTCAATAAATGCTTTAAATGAGATTTCTCCCTACTGTACTGAAATCTTTACAACCTTTACTAAGAACAGAGACTAGACTTGTGTCCATTTTGAGCTGATGTGTCCACAGCAGTGTGTAAGCCCTCCAGTCTCTGGAATAATGATAGCTCAGCAAACCCTTTAGAACCGTTCCCAATCCTGAGGTCTTTGGCATAATTCACTATGCTGTGCACTCTCTGACCTCTTCAAATGCATGAAGCCTTGCTTAAACGAAAATCCATAACGCAGAAGAGGTGAACTATTCCGAATGCTACGTTTTGCAACTTTTTTTTTGCTACTCTTTTTGTTGGAGGAATGGTGAGAAATGTGAATTTTAAGTTCTGAGGTGCTTATAGTGGTCATTACCAAAAAAAAAAAAACTGCACAAGCCCACATCTATATACAGCAAGGGGGTGGAATAGACTAAGCAGCAAGTGAACAGTCAGTTCTTGAAATTGATGTGTTGGAAACAGGAAAACGTAAGGCAAGCGTAAGGATCTGAAACACACTGTATTGTGACGCTAGACTGGCTCAGAGCATCTCCAGGTCATGTGGGGTGTTGCACAGTGCACCGCAAACAGTGGTGACTAAGGGGCAGCTTACACAATAGTAGGCAGATGGTTTTAAGGTTATGCCTGATTTGGTGTATTGTGCCAAATTTGTGTAGAAAGGAATCTTCGTGGATGGTTTGGATGGTAAATATCACTTAAGCAATTTGACTAACACCACATTTTAAAACAGACACTGTAAAGCAGTGATTTTTCAGGACTAACGTCTGTTATCTGGTGCTAGTACTGTGGTATTGATGTCAATCACATGTGGGCAAGGTACATAGAAAATCCACGTTGTTCTAAACAATCTAAATCCATTGTGTTTACATGTAGAAAATGGTGCCATAATGTTTGTCTGCAAGAAATACACCATTCCATACATTCGCACAGTTCAATTAGGGGCCAGGGATAAGCAAGCTAGCTAGTGGTTGCATGTTGTATTGCATATTATGTAGCATACAAGGACATATGGTTACCTGCTGACTTCATCTTGTCTATATAGTGTGAAATAAAGACCCGTTCTTAATGTAAATGACTTATTAGCATTTCTCATCATTAATCGAGTTCACTTTATTCGTAAAATATTTTATTTTTTCACAAACAAATGAGCTACTCCATACACCACAAATAACAACCATGTTACATTCTTTCCAGTTTCATGACGATATTAAACCACACTAGTTTACTACCAATCCGCCTGTTTTAGTACTGTTTCTTTGTAATGACTAAAATGGCCTAATGCTTGATTAAGCCTACTATACTACCTGTCTGTGTAAAATAATGGGATCACGTCTTGCTCCTCAAAGCAATAATGAATTCAAGTGTCCTGGGTAGACGATTGGCACGTGGTGTGGAGCACCGTTTAGTCTTTTAAGAAAATTTTGTTAAATTAGATCTACGTCACATGGTATATGTCAACATTTTGGCAGCATTTGTTAGAACTAGCCGAAGTCAGGCACTCAAAAAAACCAGCATGTCAAAAAAGGAACTGCACTTATTAAAGTTGTAACACCGTTCAGGGCCCTTACAGTGTTGACTTTCTCATTTCACTACAATATTTCAAAAGATTCACCTGCAAAATAAGCAAAGTTCCTCATAAAACAAACAAAACCAGAAAATAAAAATCACAATTCCCAACATGTTACTTTGCACAACATTAACATTCCAATATTCCTTAGCTACACCAGTGTACAGCTGAAGTTAATTATGGCATCTGGAGATTCCAAAGGATCTCCACCTCTTCTTCTTCTTCTTTTTTTCTTTAATATTCCAGTTCCCAATACACCTGGGCCAGATAAACAACATTTTATAGCCCTTGATTACACAGTTCAGATGTTTTGGGAGCTGAAATAGAAAGAAATGTGGACTGGCTGGTATGACTGTGGTCTGATGGTGTGATGTAGTCCAACAGTGCAAAACAACAATTCGAAAAACAGTAGGCTAGCCTTGTGGAGTCAACGGGACCTCACTTCTACAACACCGAAATGATTTGATCACAACAGTGCACAATAAAATCAGATCGATCACAACGGTGCACAACTGAATCTTTGCCAACACTGCGATACGTACATTCTGTTTGACACAAACTACGACCGACACAATGGACAGCTCAGTGTAGCTCTGTGTAGCTCTGTGTAGCTCTGTGTAGCTCAGTGTAGCTCAGTGTAGCTCAGTGTAGCTCTGTGCAGCTCGGTGTAGCTCGGTGTAGCTCGGTGTAGCTCGGTGCAGCTCAGTGTAGCTCGGTGCAGCTCAGTGTAGCTCGGTGTAGCTCTGTGTAGCTCTGTGTAGCTCTGTGTAGCTCAGTGTAGCTCAGTGTAGCTCAGTGTAGCTCTGTGTAGCTCTGTGTAGCTCTGTGTAGCTCAGTGTAGCTCGGTGTAGCTCTGTGTAGCTCAGTGTAGCTCAGTGTAGCTCTGCTTTGGCTTCAGGCCTTAAGACTTTTTTTAATACTTTGTCACCTGTTTAAAAATAAATAGCAGACCAACATTCATCAAGTTTTTTGTTTTTAAGCTTCAGTTTTCTCACACGTTTCGTCACACTGTGTATACAGTCATATGCAAAAGTTTGGGCACTCCTGGTCAAATCACATTTTGTTGATTTTCAAAGTGACAGTTCACATTTGCTACAAAGAACGTTTCATTTCTAATGCACCAACACTGTTGCTCTGATGGCTAACATATTTGGAAGAAATAAAGCACAAAATGTGGCGTGTGCAAATTTTGGCATTTTATACTTTAACTATTATTTTTCCAATATGTTAAACTCACCAAATGAATGAAAAGTGTGCACAAAAATTTTCTAGATGTACAAATGCCCCGTTTTAGATTATTTTCCATAGAGGCTCTATGCATATTGCCACTCAAAAAAAGTCAAGCATTCAAGGCACTCCAATTGACCATATGGTGCCATGTAAGAGCATTTGCCTGTGCCTGCATGAATGTTAAGCCTTGTGCTGACAAATTTGACACGGTGTTAATTCAGTATTAACATACATTAACATACCTTTTCTCAGAGCACTGCTATACTCAAACGTCCCAATAGCTGTTAACCTTTCTCTGGAGTGATACACACAAGGCAGTGGCTCATTATGAGACAGTTGCGAGAAAAGTTCAATTAAAAATTATATATATATAATATTTTTGCAACCATCATGCAGTTCTAAATAGTGCAAATAGAGCTTTGGCAACTGACTGCAAACTCATATTTAACACAAAGTCTTAAGCAATGTGTGTAAATGAGGCCCCGTGCTGAAAATCACTGCATTGCACTGTTGATGCCGGAGTCATGTGACAATGTTCACCTTTTGCTGCATGCTCAGAACACACAAAAAACGGTACATGTAAACTGTTTTTCCTTTCCATTCACTGACCATAAATTAGTAAAACAAGAAGTCAGCTAGGACTTACTACAAGTCTCTTCCTTTGCTGACCTTCCATGAGTCATTTTATGGCCGATCAGCTGAGGTGAGGCCATAGCGCTGAGAGGTCCTGGTTAAGCTGGTGTTGTGCTCGTTTCCTGATGGGGACGTTGTAATGTCGATCATCCTCTGTGACAATGCACACACAGGGCCAGTCCTGTTTGTGGTCATCAGGGTAGTGTGTCACAAACTCCTCTGTGTCAGTTTTGTAGAGGCGGAAGGTTTGAATGGTGTGTTGTAAGGCATAACCCAACAGAAACATCTCCACCTACAGGCCAGGGGGTACAAATACATACGGTTACATCACCTCTACATAAGCCTTTTAGGACAATCGACATTAACCTTTAACAAACGTCCATTGTCATTACACTTTCTGGGGTGAAACTGGTGAACTGCCTTAATGACGAGTGACACTTGTTGTAATAAACCTTTATAAATGTTAATGTAGGTCTTGTAGCCTTAGAAACACTACCCTACAGTAAAGTGTGACCCAATGAGGCTTATGTGGCTAACAAGCTAGAGGCTATTGTAAAGTTGTTTTGCTCAAAGCCAGTTACTGATTTCAGCTATGCAACGTGCAACTTTTGTCCACTTTTAAAGGCAAAAGTATGCATTACAGTGTCAAGAACTACATACCCAGTCTACTTTAAACTGCTTAATAATTGCATATAGATTAAGGTACAGATCTGCATGGGTAAAAAATTAAAGAAAAGAAAAACCTTACAAACCTGTCGCTACTAGTACTAGAAAAATGTAAAACCTGAACACCTGTAGACAGCAATTGGTGTTTTACACCTCTGTGATATACCTACAATGTTTATCAGTGAATTGCAAGTTGTACCTGGCAGGGAACAGCATTCAGTGATCAACTGTTAGCCTCTCATTGCTGCTGTAATTGCGGACATGCTTCAGGAAAACAAAACCTAACACGCACAACGAGTTTGTGGTCACTGAGGAAGTATTTCACAGATCTGCTGTGACCT
>JBBPDA010122178.1:0-26066 GCA_037974385.1 Arnoldichthys spilopterus | reverse complement strand
TATATATATATATAATAAAGTTAAAAGGAATGTGGGCTGATGTTTTCCATTACATTACTGTTCTAAAATCTCAGTCTTAGTCTAATAAAATCTAATCTTCTGGCCCTGAACAGCTTCCCAGAGGATTCAGATGATCATTAGGACTCTGTGAAGCTCTAGATAAAATGCTAAAGTGATGTTAGACAAGTCCACACTGGGGAACAGAGCTGTGGGAGATTCTAAACTGACAAAACTGCAGAACATCCAGAATTAAGTTCTAATGAAATTCTCAATTTCAAAAGTCAACCTCAAATCTTTAAAGCAGGGAAGTGAGTGCAAACACACAAAGTGTATTATTACTCCTTTCATTCTCTTCCCCAAATTCTTGAAATACTGAATACATCAAAACACATCTTTTGGTGAATAGTTTGTAGTATTAGCTTTCAGATTGTATAAAAAAAATTATACTGGGTCATATACAAAAGTTATAAGTTATAATGCTGGTCATACAATGGAGGAAATAATTATTTGACCCCTCGCTGATTTTGTAAGTTTGTCCAATGACAAAGAAATGAAAAGTCTCAGAACAGGATCATTTTAATGGTAGTTTTATTTAACAGTGACAGATAGCACATCAAAAGGAAAATTGAAAAAATAACTTTAAATAGAAGATACAAACTGATTTCCATTTCACCTGGCCATGGCGCGCCTTCGGGTCGGTGGCAGGCAGTCAGATGTTGCTCGTGAACTTGGTGTGTCTCTAAGTGTCATCAGCAGACTTGCATCAAGACACAGAACTACTGGCAGAGTTCATGAGAGCCCCACGAGTGACAGTCCGCAACAATGACCAGTACCTAAGGACCTGTGCACTCAGACATCGTTATGCAACAGCTGCAGGCCCGTTTACGAGATGCGAGGGGTACTAGTGTTTCCTGACAAACCATTCGCAACCGACTCCACCGCTTTGGGTCCATTGCCAGACGACTGTTGCAGGTGACTCCACTGACACCAAGACACCACCGTGAACGTTTGCAGTGGGCACAAGACCATGTGACCTGGACAATGCAGCAGTGGTCTACCGTCCTGTTCACTGATGAGTGTCGGGTCACCTTGCACAGAAATGATGGTCGTCAGCGTTGCTCTAGAAGGCGAGGTGAGCGATACGCTAAGGTCAACATGGTCCCTAGGGTTTGCTTTGGTGGAGCAGGTGCAACAGTCTGGGCAGGCATCACCGGTCAGCACAAAACGGATTTGGTTATTGTACATGGCTCAGTCACTGCACGTTCTTACCTCAGAGACATCATAGAACCCACCATCATCCTCCAATTCTGCCAGCATACCCCCAACTTTCTGTTCATGGATGATAATGCTCCACCACATCATGGCAGAATTGTCACCGCTCGACTTCAGGAAGTTGCAGTGCCTCATATGGTATGGCCATCAATGTCCCCTGACCTGAACCCCATAGAGCACGTCTGGGACCAGTTGAAGCAGAGACTGCATGATCGTACCCCACCCCCACGTGACCTGGCAGAACTGCGTGTAGCACTTGTGGAAAAGTGGAGCGCATTGCCTCAGGACAACATCATGAGGCTAGTGAGGAGCATGAGTCGCCACTGTCAAGCTGTCATTGCAGCAAATGGTGGAAACGCCCGCTACTGACATTGTCAATTTTTGTTATTTGGGGCTATCCCTGTTATTTTCAAAATTTTTGGGGTAATAAATATTAAACTAATGAAAATGATGTTTCTTCTCATACATTATTAGTAATTTTAAAGGGAACTTTTACTTATTTCATTAAAATTCAGAGCAAATAGGAAAAGCCCTCATGCAAATAACAATATCCCTATGTGTATATATATATATATATATATATGTTGTGGCAGTCACATGGGAGGGGCTGCCGTGACGACACAGTGAAACAGTGCATGGTCCCATCCTTGACCAGGACATTTTTCAAAAGACCCTCCCAGCCACAGGGGGAGCAACAGGCTTGAGGGACAGACTGGAGAGAAGTAGGAGAGCTTGCAGAATGGTGTTTGTGTTTATCCATTTTTATTGTGTTTAAGCCCAGACTGTGAATTAATTGTCTGTGTCTCAGTGTTTTGGGACATTCCCAGCCAGTGCATGTCAGCCATTCACCAGGATGGGGTATCACAATATATACGGTTTGTACATAAGGAGCGAAGGCTTCTCCCGATCCCACAAAAAAGCTACTGTGGTTTAAAAAGTGATGCTGACTCTGATAAAAAGGGGTCAGAACACACAGTGCACCACAGTTAGAGCTGTTTCAGCAGCATGAGGGACCTACTCAATATTAAGATAGGTGGTGATAATGTTAAGGCTGATTGGTGTATATAGTGAGTCATAGTGAGTCACTTGTTAATACTACTAATACTACTACTTTGTCCAAAAGGCCGATTTACATTATTTATGCATGGCATTCTCACCCAGTAGGTCAGACCAGAACTGGCCTTTTGCATCGACGACACAGAACACACAGACCTTCCTGTGGAGACCTTCCTTTGCCCCCCATCCGACTCTCCTCCTCAAACATCCCCCAGCAGCGCATTGCTTCTGCCAAGGATAAGTCCATCAAGCAGCTAAGCAGCCAAGTGAGGTATCTGCAGCAGCAGCTGAGCGTCACCACGCAGGAGAACCAGCTGCTGTGTCACCTGCTCAGCCGCAACACGGTGGCACTGCAGCACTTCCAGCACTCGCAGGCCAGCCTGCCCCAGATGCTCCAAAAGCACAGCAGCGAAGTGCACGCGCTGCAGGAACTCCTGCGCAGTGCCAGGATCCAGAACAGTGACCTTGTGCGCAGGCTGAGGGGTGCAGAGACGCATCTCCTGCATACCTGTGACGCACTGAGGAGGCTACAGCAGCTCAGTCAGGACCGGAACCTAGAGGAGCGTGAGAAACTCACTAAGCGCCTCAGCACGCTCTGCACTGACCTCCAGGACAAAAATAAGAGGATCCAGGTATGAGTGGAGCAGGACTGGCCTTAATAACTAAACTCATTTCCGTAGTGGAAACAATCAGTGAAAAACTGTCATGGGGAGGGAAGGGTACAAAAGTTAATGCTGATATGAGGTCCTGTTCCCATATTGTACAGGAGGTACAAGTGTTGTTGCCTCACAGTAAGAAGGTCCTGGGTTCGATCCCCAAGTTGCCCTGGTGTCCAGGTTTCCTTCTGCTATCCAAAGGCTTGCTCTTTAGATTGACTGGATACTCTAAATTGTCCATAGGTGTGTGTGAGTGTGTGAATGGTTGTCTGCCTCTGTGTTCTCCTGCGATAGGCTGGCCTCCTGTCCTTGTACCCATAGGTGCTGGGATTGGCTCCAACTTCCCTGTAGATAAGTGGTTTGGATAATGAATGAATGATCTTTCTGGGATGGAGCTTTTAGAGGAAGCAGATGTCTGGTTCCATTCACCACCACTGCAGTTTGAACATTGAGTTTCACACCAAACTCACTCTGAACCTCTCTGTTTACATATTAGTGCCTGAATTATGCAGACATGTAGAAAAGTTGGTGGAATTCTTCTTGTTAGATGCTGGAGTTTCAGAAACTTGCCTTGTTATGGATCTCATTAAAGAAGCTTTACGTTGTTCATTGTTACATTGTTCTGTTTCCGTTGTTGTGGTGATTGTGTTGATTAATATTTCACACTAATTGACCTTTTCTTGCTGCCAGGACTTGGAGAAGAACCTCACACTGAACAAAGCATATTTTAATCGTCAGCTGAGCGCTGAAACACAAAAGACCATGGAAGCTCGAGAGTTAGCCCAACGTCTAGAGGAGCAAATAACTCGTCTAACACAAAAGGCCAAGGTAGGAGTTAAAAATGACCCAGTTAGATGCATTAAGGATTACTGCAGTGCCACTTACCATGGTGTTTTAACACATTTTGCAAAACTATAAAGAAGAAGTGACACATTACAGCTGTTTGTACTGATAAATTCTGTTTTTTTTAACAGTTTGTGAATGAGAGCTCCCAAAATGACTTCTAGTAAAATCTTGTAAAAAGTAAAATCTTGGTGCACTGATTCTAGAGTTGACTTGTTTTGGAAATATGAGGTTTAACTGTGACTGTGTGCTACAGATCCAGCAGGTTGAGATGAAAAGCACTGGAGTATTCCTTTAATCAAGTTCTTCTTTCTTAAAGTCCTTTTTTAATTTTCAGAACTGTGTTTGTCCTGTTTTTGTTGATTTAAAAAATGCATTTGTCCTAAATAATTCTGTGTTTATTTGCGTAGAAGAGGGAGGAAGAACTTGCAATTCACAACATCTACTCACAGAGATTCCGCAGAGGCAGTTCAAAGAGAGGTACTACAAAATATGCTGACTCCTCAATAGTTCACAGTAATGACAGTCATACCAAACCTAAACGTCACACACACAGACCTAAACAGGCCTGCACCGTACGGGCAAAATATTAGTATTGTAATTATGCCAGTATAGGTTGGAATTGCGATGCCTTTCAGTATATTAAAGGGCCCATATCCTCACTATTCTGGCTTTTAAAAGCTTAATTGTTAAAAAAATTTTTAAATGTATTTTCCCTACCAGCCCATTACACACAGTCCTTTTGTAGAAACTAAACTCCAAAAAGTTTGGCCCCGCCCCACTCTGAAGTTACAAGTGTTTAAGCTCAGTGCTGCTTTTTGAATTAATTCTAATACAATCAGGAAAGTCATCATTTACATATTGGGTTCCCACAGATCCTTAAAAAGCTAAAAAAGTTCAGAAAAAAAATTTAAACCTTGAAAGATTTTAAAAATAGACATAAATTGGCATGACAAGAAAATACTTATGAATAATAATAATAATAATACATTTAATTTGTAATGCACTTTACATTTGGAACAATCTTAAAGTGCTACAAGGTAAAAAGAACATTAAAAAAGACCGGTCGACTAATAAAACACTAAAGTTAAGAGTTATAAGCCCTACTAAAAATAAATGTTTTTAGTCCTTTTTTAAAAGTCTCAGTAGATGTTGGTGCCCTCAGATGATCAAGGAGGGCATTCCAAAGGCATGGGGCAACAGAGCAATAAGCCTGATCACTCATGGTACTGAGCCTAGTTCTAGTGAGGAGATCATTTGAGTTTGAAGAACGGAGGGATCGTGTTGAGGTTGGAGGGTGAAGTGAATGGAGAACAGGTGTAATGTGTTCATATTTCCGCACTTTCATGAGGATCTTTGCAGCGCTGTTTTGGAGGTACTGTAACTTCTGAAGATTCTTGCTAGAGATTCCAACAAGAAGTGAGTTACAGTAATCCAGTCTGGAGGAGATACTCCAGATAGTATCCAGATAGGTGTCTCCCTCCATTTGTGTGTCCTTGTTTCACACACCACCTGCCTCTACGAAGTGCAGCGGTTGCCTGTGAGCAGCAGTGACTGATATCAAATGATGCAGATTAAACAGAGGCGAGCAAACGTTAAGCAAACAGTGCTGTCACAGAAATTAGCCTTGGCCTGTTTCACACTGTGCTCTGTCATACCAGGTCCTTGAATTTTGGAAAACTGGGCCTTAACGTCCTTGAAAAGTCCATTTGAGTGGGAACCCTTTACACAAATTAGCCTTAAAGGTACAGTGTGTTGAATGGTGAATGATGAATTAGGATACATAATCCCACACAATCTTAATAGACAAAACGAAACATAAGGAAAATGTAGAGTATGGACCCTTTAAAACCCCCCTTGGCCAATCAGGGGCTTTAATGGTTAAAAATAAAACAATGAGACTTTTGTTGGATTACATGAATTCATCAGAACAGATTTTATCGGGAGCTGTGATTGGTCATCCTGTCAGAAAGACTGAATATCAGTACTGCAGAAACCAATATCACAGACAATTAAAACACCATGTACTGGGCGGGGCTACACCTGACTGCCCCTGTGTCTGTGATTTATCATCAGTAAGAATAATTAATGACCTCGGTTTTTTTTCTGTCGGCTTATTTCAGGAAAAGAACAGAGCAAATCAGTTCAAACAGAGACTGGAACATCTTCACCTGTAGTAGGTCCTGCTGGCCCACTGGAGGCAGAGTACCAACATGAGGACCCCATCTGGGTTATGTTTCACTGCATGTGACTTACAACAGGATGTTATGTGGAGGGTCTGGGTTTGTGTTCACTGTAATTTTCACTTGCAGGAATTTTACACCAGTGAACCCACAAACAGCAGGAGTGAGGAAGGAGGGGTGAAGGAGGAGAGAAAGGAAACAACTGAGAGCACAGTCCTTGGTGAGAGCAGCCCATTGTATACACATTACAGTGCTTACATTTATAGGTTACACGAAGTCATACTGTGTCTTATACCACACCCACAAGTCTGCTCCTTAATAAAGAGTTGGATGCCATTTAAGTGGCTCCACAGAAGTTTGGGGGAGGAAAAGATTTGGGTGACTAGCGATAGGGCAGTGGTGGCCTAGTGGTTAAGACACTGCCTTTGAGACCTGAAGGTCGCAGGTTCAGGCACTACTGAGGTATCCTTGAGCAAGGTACCATCCCGCTACACTGCTCCCTGGGCGCTGTTGATAGCTGCCCGCTGCTCCATGTGTGCACATGTGATGGGTTAAATGCAGAGGTTGCGTTTCGTTGTGGTGCTTTAGTGTGTTCACAATGACTAATAGTCACTTTCACTTCTAGTGTTAGTGATGTTAGCATTGTAGCTCCACATTTAAATAAGCTACATTTGGACCCAAACACACCCTGTTCCTTTATAGCAGTGCTAATTTCTCCAAAAATCTCCAACCTCACAGTAATTTGATTTGATTATTTTTAAAGAATGCACAAACTGATCAATGTCCACTGCAGAAAGGTGTAAAAGCATTTTAAATCTATGCAATATATCAAATATTTGCTCATTTGGGATAAAGAATACTTATAAGAATAACTAAGCTTCTATAAGCCTTTAATACTGGACATTTTGACCAGATTTATGGTGATTTACATTATAATATATATTTAAATAAATTTTTTTGCAGTGTAGTGGAACACAAACAATAAAAATAATTTGATAGAGGCCTAAAAACTTAGTTCATACTCAATAATATTATAAACTAACTCTGTTATACACAGTATAACTGCTTGTAGCAGCACCACATGCACTGCCCTGTTAGTGTTACTGCTGTGGTGAGTATGGCCCACCACCCAAATAAATACATGGTCAGTGGGGGTCCTGACAGGTTTCAGCAGAAGGTACCATAGTAAAGTCTGTTTCTCCTCAGAAGATGGAAGAGATTGCGGTGTCAGAGATCCTAAGCTGGAGCATAACACATTGCAGAAGGAAGCCACTGATGAACCCTCTCAGACCTCACCTTCAGGTCGGCCCAGGTCAGCAGAGAAGCTTAATCGGCTGAGCATCCAGAATTTAATTACGCCATCAACAACGTCCACTGGGTCTCCCAGCAAGCTCAAGCGCCACTACACATTTACAGAGGCTGTTCAGAACCTGCACAACACTCCACCCGTTTATGGACACAGATACAGACCCCAGAACATACCCGTTCTCCTGGACGCTGGCTTGTATGAGGCATTTTTTGTTCCAGGACAACAGCAGGAAGAACAACCTGATGAAGGAACTTTTTGGTCAGGTCCAAATCCTGGAGCAGACGCATGATGTTAATGCTTCTGAAAGCTAAGAACAGGACTGAACACCCACCGGTCACTCAAATTCTAAAGCAAATGAATCCACACCCCTAAGAGGGAGCACGTTCCACATACTGAATATACTTTTGGAGCTAAATACAATAAATATTTGCTTTATATTTATCAAATTTGAGACATTTATTGTGTTGCATTAGACAGAGATTGTGTTTAAGCAACAGCATCAGATGTGTTCGGAGTAAAATAATGGTGATGACGTAAACATCATTACATAAATGATAATACTGAATAGAGACCAAAAAAGGTGTTGGGCAAAACCAAAACTTTCTCTCAGCCTTGATGCCCCTTTAGAGATGCTAAATGTATTCTTTAGCAGCTTCAAGAGCAATCTGGAGATGCTTCTCAAGCATCATTAAAAAATGGCCCATAATTCAGTGTTTCAGATGTAAACAGAGTGGTCTGGAGTGGATTTGGTGTAAAACAGTTGAGTAGTGATAAATGGAACCAGACACTGGTTTCTGTAAAAGCTTCCTTACAGAAAATTCTTCCATGAAATGGTTAAAGATGCCTGAGACATTATCAGAGTTCAGAGAAGCTTTTGGGCCTAAAAACTAAACCCCATTCATGGTACATGCAGGGCGTTGTGAGGCAAAATAGTCCCCCAACGTGATTTAGTTCAGATTCACTACTTCACCATGATCAACATTTCATAGAAACACATTAAAAAGACACGTGGAGCTTCACTGGGGGTTTGGAGAGGAAATAAAATGGCTGTTTGTGTTGGAGATGTGACGTTTGGTTCCATTCACAACTAGTCTGAACCATTTCACACCAAACCCACTCTGGAGGACTGTGTTCAGAAAAATGTGTTGGAATCGGAGGAATCCCCCTTTTATTATTGTATGTTCATGTCAAAAGAAAAATTCAACCATTTTCAGTTTACCTTTACTTAAAAAAAAAGCAAAATAAATAAAGCACAACAAAATCATGATTCAGCAGACCTGCAGCAGCCTTATAAATACACACACAGGGGTGTAGAACAAAAGACCCTCTGGGTAGCGTCACTGTAGTGGTCCTCATGCAGTGAAAGTTTCTGGGATTAAACAGGATTTAGCTGACAGCGTGAAGACCGATGGCCACCACCTTGTTGCAGACCACCAACCAGCACGTTATTCCAACACCGCCTACAGCAAACCGGGAGAGAGAGTTACACTTGACAACGGAGGCAGCAAGCTTTACTCTGTGAGGTTTAGAGCTGTGTGAGGTTTGGAAGTGTGGGAGTTTCATGGTTGGTGCAGTTTTCTTTCAGCAGAGACATACCTGCAACTCCGGAGGGAAAGGCTACAAGTCGCTCCAGCGGAGAGATCCACTTGCTGGGCACCACAGTGACTGGATCTGCGTAATATTTCCAGATAAGCGAGATCATGAGCGCTCCCTATAAACACAGAGAGACAAATAGCATTGGCTTGTTACCGTGGAGCTCATGGAAGTCCAGAGAAGAAACCTGCATCAAAACGAGTGAGTAAACAAGTTTACTGAAGCACAAACAAACTTACATTCACCCTTGAGTTCACACAGTGACAATGAAGCTGCTGTTACAGGCTAGCCAATCAGAACAGAGCTCATCTACATACATCAGTCTTAAAGGCACAGTAACAGAATAAATAGAGGTTGGAGTTCAGTGCAGAAATGAAATCTGACTGCATTTAGTTCATAAACCTGTAAATCTCATGGAAATCAAGAAAATGGAAGACACTGGCCTTTGAAATAAGTCTGATTCTATGATTAAATGCAATTGATGAATTTAAGCAAAAACAAATGAAGATCAACAGAATCTGGACTTTTTCTCAGTTTTGTCATTATTTTTTACTTTAGTTTTGTGACTGGTTTTGGTACATAAACCTTATAGATTGACCCCTCAAGAGAACACAAAAATACAGTATATCTGCCCTTTAACACTTTTCTGAGACTGCTGAAAAAGAGAGAGAGACAACCAGCCACAAAACAAAGCCCCTGAAGAATGGGGAGCGTATGTGTGAGGAGGAATGTGTGAGTTCTCAAACCTCCAGCATTGCGCCCTATTTACACCTAACAAACCACACCAGGAGGGGGTCTGGGCCACAGGTGGGCACACTGAAGAACCATCTACTCAACCTCTGCCTGCACAGAAGCCCAGATTTCAGATTCACTTAATACAGGTCCTTCTCAAAAAATTAGCATATTGTGAAAAAGTTCATTATTTTCTGTAATTTACTGATAAACATTAGACTTTCATATATTTTAGATCCATTACACACAACTGAAGTACTTCAAGCCTTTTATTGTTTTTAATATTGATGATTTTGGCATACAGCTCATGAAAACCCAAAATTCCTATCTCAAAAAATTATTGAATTTTATCACAGTATGCTAATTTTTTTAGAAGGACCTGTACATATTCAAGTGTTCTTCTGAGTTATCTCTTCTAATATCTTGCAGACTGGGCGTGGGAAGTGCAGTGCTTCCCCCTGCTGGTTTAGAATAGTGTTTATTTGCATACAGAAGTCACTCAAGACACAGACGGAGACGCGTTCTAACAGCAAGTGTAAACTGACATACTTAGAGATGATTGGATCACCCAGGATGCTCGTTAAGGCCAGGTGTGAACACTGAAGTCATAGCAAAGGAGAAAATATACAGAACCATTGGATGAAAGTTCTCTTTTTTGTGTATGCACAGAAGTAACGGAGATCGAACTAATTAAGCTCCTACTTGATGTGATGTAATGTGATCTAAGTGAATGGTGACTGGTTCAGATGAAAGTCTATGGTGATTGCAGCAAACATATTTAAACTGTGTAAAGCATAAACAGCTCTTAGCATGAAAAACTGCAAAAAAAACCAAACAAATTACAACAAAAAAAACGGAAAGTGAAGTCCAGGCCTTATTGAGCCGATATGTGACAGAGGACATACACCATGGTTCTGATGCATTTAAGTGCTCCGATCACAGCTTCGTCCATCTTGTCCTATGCGGTCATTATACCAGCCATCAGCCAGCTTATTTCACTTCAGTGTTCCTACTAGCGGTGAGAAAGCAAACAGAAAAAACACCCCAGTGGTTCCCAGAGGAGCTTCCCTTTGGGTAGTTCCTCTCAGTGAGTCCCTAGAACTGTTTGGTCCAAAGTGTCCATTAATGTGATGAAAGACCCACACCTTACCTGAAGGATGTAAAAAGCTATGTTGACAATCCACTTCATTTTAGCCTGCTGAGCTGTCCTCGACTTCACTGTCAAGACAACAAACACAAGCATCCTCTTTATTTTTTTGTTTATCTCTGAAGAAACACCAGCAGCCTTCCTTCACACTCCACCTTCCACTGACATGCACTGACCACTGAACCTCACTGGAGGCATCAGATGACTGACCTGGTCTGAACTTCACTGCTGTAGAGTGATAATCACACACACAATACCACTTCGCACCCATCTCACACTTCACACACTTCCTACTACTATGCTAAAAGATCATATGTTTTTTAAATAATTCCATCTTTTCTAAAATTCCCCCCATAATCCAGAGGTTTAGATGTAAACTGACCAGTCTGAAGTCAGAACTGTTGACAGTGGTGGTGAATGGAACCTGATGTCTGGTTTTTCTAAAAGCTCCCACGCACAAAGTCCTTCAATGAAATGGTTATGAAGAAACAGCCTGATCCCTGCGACATTGTTCTACCACAGTTTGTAAAAGCTTTTGGGCCTAAAACTAATCCCATTCACAGTAGAGAGGTACATGTAGGGCATTGTGAGGCAAAATAGTCCCCCAAAGTGATTTAGATTAGATTCCATCAACATTTCATAGAAACACTCAGAAGACATGTGGAGCTTCACTGGGGGGTTTAGAGAGGAAATAAAATGGCTTTATGTGTGTTAGAGGTGTGACTTCTGGTTCCATTCACCACCACTGTAAAGAAATCCCAGTCTGAACCATTTCACACCAAACCCACTCTGGAGGAGTCGGTTTACACTGAATTATGGGGGATTTTTTTTTAAAAACATGGGTGGAATTCCCCTTTAGGTGTTTACCTTTGCCCCCAGAGAAAGAGTCTTACCATGAGTCTTCAACATGTCCGTGGTTTTGTTGATCTTGCGCTCAAGTCTGGCGTACCTGGCGAACTCGTCCATCATGCTGATGGTGGAGAGCTCCAGCCGCATGTTCTGGATCTCTGTTCGCATCTCCATCTCCTGCTCAGCATCTTTCTGCAGGACCTTCGACAGCTTCCGCATCAAACACAGAGGACATCAGTAATTCCACTCAAACGCCAAGAAAACATTTCACTCAAACAGTCAGGCTGAGCCCCAGGAACAAAATTATCTGCTGCTTTCATAGCTGGGTTAAACCTTCGTTTTTTGAGTCTTTTACACATATAGTTATCCAAACTTAACATCTTTGATAAGATAAAAATCTTGGTTTAGTAACATTTTTAGCACCAGCTTCGCTACTTTAGCGAATGAAAAAGTTTCTGCTCCATCACTAGAGCAGCGCTCCAAGTGCATTCATTTTTCCTGTTCCACCTTAAATGGGGTAGCAAATAGAACAGAACATTATGCCAGCTTTTTACATACTGTCAGGGTTAAAGAGAAGTCTGAATACTACATATCAAGTCGACTTTTATTGTCATTTCAAACATTTAAAGTTCACACAGTACACAGTGAAACAAAACCACGTTCCTTTTCATTTTTATTAAATTAATTAATTTACTGTCACTGCTATTTTGCTATTTTCCTGTCAGTGACGGTCATCTCAGCCCGGACCCCTCGCCTATTTCCAGAGCCCTCTCTTATGTTCGGACCCCTCAGTATTAAAGCTGGTACTCACAAGCGAAGAGATGGAGGGCAGGACAGCTTTGAGGAGGTTGCACAAAAAGACGGAGCTGAGCACCAGCAGCCAGCTGTACCCCGCCGCCGCCGCCATCTTCTCTGTTTATGACTCCGTGAGGGGTTCAAGAGCCTCACTTCCGGTTCACGACTATCCCGGTTCCACCTTACAGAGTGCAGCGGCTACATTGCAGCGTAGCATAGACGCTGAGCACTTAAGGTGGTACCGACAATTTCAACAAAAAGCTTACTAAAAACGAGAACCATGAGTGCTCAAGTTTTCTCGATACGTTGTATGCCAAAATACAGCAAAACCCCTCAAGCTTCACATTTTACTGCATCTACAGTTATTTATCGGGAACCTACTGCACTGATACACCTTGACCGAAATCTAAACACTGCGCTTTAAGCCATTGCAGCGCATTTTAATCACTTTATGCCTTTTATAAACTTCCACAGCTTGTTACTGCACAACGTTTCGCAACATCACAGCCCTATTGTGCTGAACTCTGCATTGATGGCCGAAGGGCGCCAGAGCTGAACGCACGAGAACGGACTCTTAAATAATGAAGGATATTTATTAACGGTCAGGCGAATAGAGAACACGATTAAAGTGTGAGCGGCACTTTAACTCGAGCTTCGAGTCGCTTATATCTGAACGTAAAACAGTATGGCCAGAATCTCTGCGCAGCCATTACCTGCTTACAGAAGGGTTGCCAGGTTCAATCCTAAAAGCGCGACAAAACTTTTTGTTTGTTTTTTATGAAATATTAAGAAATAGAACTGTAAAATAAAAACAACTTTTGTGACGAACACTCACGCACACACTAAACGTAAGATTCGTCAAATAACTCTTTTGACCACTTTTTCACTGCATGCTGGATGGCTGCTCTTAGGTTGACAGATATTGCACACTAGAATCGGTGTCATCAGACTATTTTCACTACAGTCCTGAGTGCATGACGCTGTTAACAGAGTAGCTTTAGAAAACTGCATCACACGACTATGATTTATTACTTTTACCCACCACCTCCCAAAACCGGCCTGACTATCTAAGAAATCAGCAAACCTGGCAACCCTGTTTCATAGACTGACAGCCACATGAAATTCAATGAAAGTCAAACTCCAAGCAGGAGGCCTAAGGAGTCAGGACCAAGTGGGGAAAAATCCACCAAGCGGTGGTTGTTTGGTGACAGCCAGGGACGTGTGAGGGTGTAGGGGCAGTAGGCCCAAGGGCCCAGCACTGACAGGGGGTCCTCAGAGAACCCTGTCTAAATAAGATTGTGTAATAATGGTGGCCTTAATATCACATTCTTTTAAAATCTCTCTGATTTCAGCACAACAGCATGTATTAAACACATAGACTCTGTGCCTTTATGAAGCAGCATTATACAGAACAGCAAAATGCAGTTGTGGGCTTTTGGGACAGGCTGCTATTCTAAATTATGGAGCATCAGGAAGACACAGTCCCTGAGAGACAGTCATGGAGACACACAAACTGTAGTGAATGTAGCTTGGGGCCTACTCCACATGTTGTGTCCGCAGTGTTTATGGGTATTATTTTAAGCCCCCATCTCCAGCAGGCTCATTAACATCTGTCTGGGGTGATCTGTTCAACGGTTTACACCTCGCATTTCTATAGGTCTCCCTGACCCCCCAAGGTGAGTGGAGAGATGGGGGTGCATCCTCTTGGCCCTGTTCACACCTGTCCCCAGCCCCCCATCCACTTACTCAAAATGTATGTTAATGCCAGGTGCGAACTGGGCCTTAGAGGTGGAACATGAGATTCAGGAATCTCATGATTGTGAACATATACTTTAAACATGAGTGGCAGTGTGTATCTGTGTTATTTATCGATCCAGGCTGTTAGAACAGTTGTGGTTGTGTGACCTGATTTAGGAGTCTTATAGCCTGAGGGTAGAAACTCCTCCTGAGTCTCTCTGTTTTGGCCATAAGACTCCTGTAGCGTTTGCCAGATTTTAACAGTGTAAACAGAGTGTTACTAGGATGACTCGTGTCTTTGAAGATCGTGGAACCTAAACCCCCTGATTTAGATGTAGATGCAGAGGTGGTAGAGCTGCTCTTGTGCAGCATTCTGCTGCCCTGATCACCCTGTGTCTTGAACACAGCTGTTCCCAAACCAGGAGGTGATGTTCTGATGCATGACACTCTCCACAGCACCACAGTAAAAGGTCCTAAGGATCATAGGCAAGACTCAAAATTTACAGAGCTGTCTCAGGTGGTAGAGACACTGTGTTGCCTTTTTGGCCTGGGCTTGAATGTGCACAGTCCATGTTAGATTCTCAGAGATGTGTACTCCCAGGTATCTGAAACTGCTCACTCTCTCCACTGCTATCCCACTGATGATAATGGGGGATTATGACTGCTGCTGGCTCCTGCTGAAATACACCACCACCCCACATGTTTAGGAGACTAAAGGGATCTGGTGCTGGGACAAACAAAAGATTAATCTGAATGAAAGTAGTTTATCTCATATTAATGTATATAACATATAACTGCACTTTACAGTTGGAGGCTTTATGCAGAATCTGGCATTAATATTTTAATACAAACATTTAAGCATTTTGATGGAAAAGGTCACAATCCCTAGACCACAGTCACAATCCCAGACCAGCGGGCTGTTAAACCACACAATCAAACTTCGCCCCCAGTTTCACAGAATTTGCCTAATAATATATGCTGAAGGGAAACTTTATCCCGCCATAAAATTTCCAAATTCCCCCATAACTCAAATGGTTCCTCCAGATTGGGTGAAATATGATTCAGACTGCAATTTGTTTCTTTACAGTGGTGGTACATTTAACCAGACGTCATGTCTCCAACACAAATATAGCCATTTCAATTCCTAACCAAACCCCCCCAGTGAAACTCTACTTAAGTATTTTTATAGAATGTTGATGATGGATTCTGATCTAAATCACTTTGGGGGACTAGTTTGCCTCACAATGCTCTGTGTGTAATCCTCCTCCATGATTAGGTTTAGTTAGTTAGACCTAAAAGTTTCTCCAAACTCTGGTACAACAATGTTTCAGGCATCAGGTAACATCATAATTTAATGGAAGAATTTTAGAGAAGGGAAGATTAGGGAACTTTTAGAGGAACCAGACGTTTGGTTCCATTCACTACCACTGTCAACAATTCTGACTTGGTGACTCACTCACACCAAACCCATTCGAAACCTCTCTGTTTACATCTCAATCAGTTGATCACGTTGAAATTTAGGAAAATCGGCGAAATTCCTCTTTAAAATACACACGCGACCCCCACTCCTCACTATCACTGGCAGACTTCTGATTGACATCTTGGTATGTCCACTCATGTGCTTTGTTTAGGTTTAAATTTTTGTTGCCAGGCCGTCTCAACCAATCGGCTTTAAGTGGCGGGGTGTAAAACCAGACAAAGCGGTGTGATTGGCTGCGGGACGCACACCCTGTAGGTTAAGGATCCAATCAGGGTCCAGCAGGGTTCTGTACCGATAGAGCATTAAAGCTAAGAACAGTATTTTGGTAGGAAAGTTCATCTGAACACAAGCGGTGCAACACAGCTCTACATTTTATCTCCATTTTAAAGTTATATTTTCGTTTTAAAATCAGCATTTTGACTTCAGCGTGAGCCGCCATGCCGAAAAGAAGCAAAGTAAGTGGACTTTTATTTTTTGCATGTATTATCTGAGGGAGTTATTCATCATAAAATATAACAATAATGATTAAAATACATAAGAAATTACTTTTAATTTAAGCCCCAAAAGTTTTAACTGTGTTCTTTGCTCGCGTGCATGATTATGAATCAATATCTTTTGTTATTTAAGAGTCCGTGCTCGTGCTTTTGGCTCTGGCGCCTTTTTCTTCCAGCAGTGCAGCGTTCAGCACAACAGGGCTGTGATGTTGCGTAACGTTTCGCAGTAACAAAATGTCCTGTATTTTATGGTATACAGCTAATTTAGAACACCAAAACGATGAACATTGGAATCATGCACGGTTCTTGATCATTTTACCAGACTGAAGTTGGGTTTTTTATTGAAATATTATAATAATTTCAGCTTAAATGGCGTACAGGCTTATACTGTATCTGCTGCACTATTTGAGGTGGGGTGGAAAAATGAAAACGGCATTTGTTTCGGGTTTAGTGTAAAAGACAAGTAGTTTATGTAGGTTAGAGGACGTTTAGTGGCGCTCAGTTTCTGTTATTGGTCTTTACACGCAGGAATGGCTCCATTTCCCCTTCAGCAGCAACAGCGCCACCTATACACACGCTGCCCGCTTAGGGATACACACGGTTAACCACCGATAGTTCTATGTCGATACCAAACTCCAACATCTGGACGCGATATCGTTATAGGGGGCGCTGCATCGACACATTTAAATATCACACATCTATAGCGAGTCATTTATTAGAGCCTTTTTAAAATGTCTCCTCTTTTTTCTGGAGGATTTGGCCTGTTTTTTTAACAAACCCCAGAAAAACCAAATATTGTGATTGTGTATTATTAACATGCCTTTTAAAAATGTTTTCTGTCTTTTTCCTCTGATTTGAAACAGGCTAACAATGGCACTGAAGCTACTGAGGTCAGTATTGAATCATATCAGTATTAAGATTATTATGAATGATAATGATGGATCATTAATTAACTGTAGTTTTAAGTAATGTACTTTAAACCATCTTTTTTTATAAACCGATAAAGATTAGACTGATCTGAATGATTTACATGTATTTTGTGCATTTTTACCTCTAAGTAAAGAACAGGTTTATATACAATACAAACTGTATTCGTGTTTTACATTCATACTCATTATTACTCTCACACTGTTTAACCTCTATACAGCCAAAAAGAAGATCTGAGAGGCTTCAAGCTGTAAGTTGGGTTTATTATTTAGTTGTAAAATTCGTCTACTAATAATACTGTTGATTACAGTCTGACCCGTTCTTTGACTTCTGTCTTTTAGAAGCCACAATCGCCAGCACCGGCTGCAAAACCGAAGGTAAGGCATCCCAGATTGTATCAGTATTATGTATGGAATTATTAAACCGGGCTTAAAAGACTCAAAATGCTTTATTTTTCAATCTTTTCAGAAGGGACCCGCAAAGCCCAGGAAGGTAAAGGAAGCTGAGAAAGCTAAGCCTGAAAAGAAGGCAGCAGAGGCCGAGCCTGAAGCCGAGAAGACCCCAGCTGAAAACGGAGAGGCCAAAGCCGAAAAGGTGAGCAGTGCAGCAGATGTGTGGCTGAAAAAGTCTTCTGACCAATAAACCGAGGGTGACCATCATGAAACCCTCAGACTTTCCAGACAAGTCTCATTCCACCAGTGATGATATAAGTCAGCACATATACATTTTTGGCTGACTAAGGCAGACCAGTCTTCAGCCATGTCTGGCTGATTGTGTTTTTAGATATTTTTTGTGTATTTTAATTGGAAGATCTGCAATTAATTCACAACACATCCTGCGCTCCTGGAGGTTCAGTGTTCAGCACAGTGTGATCGTTCTCCACAAACACACTTACTACACCTGGTGGTGAACCAGGTGTGTTTGAGCAGGGGTATCACTAAATTGTGCAGAATGCCAACCCTCCAGGACCACAGTTCAGCACCCCCTATACCATGATGACAATGATTTTTTACCTCAGAAATTGTGATGATGATCTGAACTTTTATTTTGTTTTGCCTTCCAGGAAGCTAAAGAGGCAGGGGAGAAAAAGGAACAGGAGAAAGAGACGGAAGCTGCTGAATAAGACTTTCACCATATCAGAGGAATATTTTTATCAACTATTTTATAAAATAATACAGTTTTGTAGTAGGTGACTTCTATAAACGCATTGTATACAAAATGATTTAAAAAAAAAAAAAAAGCCTTTAGGAGACGGATTCTGTCCTGAATTTCTTTATCTCTGAAAGAGGAATTGCAGTTCTGAACCTTTTTTTTAACCTTTACTTGAGAAGGGCTGAAGCAGGGTCTCGTTCCTCATACCTGATAGAGCTGATCTGGTACACACCTGGCTTCAGCGAAATCAAAGGTACTTCAGTAACACATAACTCAGATCAAAGCTGCTTCTGCATCAAAATGTGCAACAGAAACACTTTTACTGTCTGACGTTCTGAGCTAAGACGGTTCCAGGTGATGATGCTCTGATTGGACGTAACATAACAGATTTGATGTGTTTTTCAGAGTTTCATGTGAAAATATTATATCTGACCGATTTGTTGATATTTTGTGAAAAGCTGCTGTGGAGAAAAACTTGTGCATCATGTTTATATGCAGTAATGGCGACTTCAGCTTTATTAGGATGTAAAAATGGAAGCGTGTTGATTAGCCTTAAACACTGTGAACCCTGACTGACAGGAGCAAGGCTTTCCTCGAGGGCCTTAGGCTAAAACACACACGTACATTTTCTTTCTCTCTTGTTTGAATTTGATTTTTTTTTTTATAAGTAGCTGTGTTTGTGTAATTGGTGTCCCAATAAACCTGTAAAACCAACACCGGCATTGTTTCAGTGTTTTGGGGCCAGAGGTGTGACATGTTTGAGGTTAAGGACATTCAGTATCTCCTACTGGATGGTTCACTTTTTTTGCTCTGTCCCACACCTGGAACATCGGTACCTGGTCCAGTTAAGCTACTCCAGACATCCTGGAGATGTGGATAGAAAACCCTGTTTTAGTCAAAGTTAGAGAAGCAAAGCTTGCTTTAATTATCTAATTTTTTCAGTTAAATTACATTTGTTTCAGTTAAACATTCCCATTCACACAACTAATTGTATAAGTTATTACATCATAAGAGAAGTAACATTAATTTGGGCCCACTTTCCCAGTCTATTCATACTGCAGGGCAATTCGGATTTATTTCTGAAATAAATAAAAAGGTAAAACACCCACTAAACTTTTTTCAGTCTTGTTCACCACTTCTAGTGATTAGTCTTCAAATCCTATATTGGTGGCTGTGAGGCAAAATTGCCCCCTGAAATGATTTAGTTCATATTCACTATATTACCATCATAAGCATTCCATAGAAACACCCAGACATGTGGAGCTTGACTGGAGGGTTCGGAGAGGACATACATTTAAAATGATCACAGCGGATGTTGACAGAGATTAAAGAAATTCATTAAATTTGGTGAGCTTTCAAAGAATATAAGGTTTACAGCATGTATGTAAGTGAACTGTTATATTTTTGCACAAATATAATATGAATCTTGTTCATTTTTGCAAAGTTTCCCAAAAAGTGTGCACACCCCACTGCAGTGGGCACTGGCAGGAGAGGACAAGCCTACCTAGAAACAAAGCTCATATTCTGTATCAGCCATGTGGGGCTACAATCACACCACTAAAAGAGAAAGAATTTTATCCAAAAGATCCTGAAAGACAAAATAAATGGAATTATTGCTATAAAACATGGTGGAAAAGATTGGGAAAACTGAGCGATGAGACCCCACAAGCAACAGATGCTGTTTGTGCAGTAAGTACAGAATATTTTGCTTACTAGCATTACTATGCTTACTAATATATCACGTTAGACTACATTATATATTCCACAGCAATATTTTATTTATATTTTTATCTCAGTACTTCACCTCATCTACCTCTCCAATAAATTATTATATTTTATTTTGTACTTTTTATGTTTATTTTTGTATTTTTTTTTATATATATTTTTTCTTTTGGCTTCTCACACACTGCATCACCAATGGCTGTGCATGAATCTTACACACTATTAAGTGCGGTAGTGTGCAGTTTGGGGCATAGCCTAGGATGAAGTGACACCCTTCCACTGACAACAAAGCAGATTAATCATCCTAAATCGAGATTTGGGCCATATGTCCTCTTCCAGGCTATTGTAGGCTTTCAGACACCCCCCAGATCAGAACGAGGGAATGCTGAAGGCATCTGGGTCCTGCAGGTGTGGAACGTTCTTCATTCTCTTTCTCTTTACTGCTTTTAACCCTGATCCTGTCATTTACACTGACTGAAAAAAACACCTGTAAAATACAAAACAGAATACCTATATAATTCATTGACAAGAGGAAAACATTGCATATTTCTGTTCAGCACATCTTTTTTATCCCAGAATTATGGCATTTAGAAAGTTATGCCGAAATGTCAAAACATTGGCACAAACAAAACCCTGATTATAAGTCAGTAATGTTGAATTTACTGTTTTTTTTTTACAATATAACGTTCAATGTATTTGTAATTTAAATGAATCTGTTTGAAATCCGCGCCAGCCTCATTCATTTTGGGCAGTGGTGGTCTAGTGGTTAGGACAATGCCTTTGGGACCTGAACGTTGCAGGTTTCAGTTCCAGCCCAGACTGAGGTTCCCTTGAGCACGGTACCGTCTCAATACACTGCTCCCCGGGCGCTGTTGATAGCTGCCCGCTGCTCCACGTGTGCACACATTTCGTTTTGATGCTTGAGTGTGTTCATAATGACAAAGAGTCACTTTCATTTTAACTCGTTTTTCCTGCCAACATGGCGGCGTAAACAAACAGAGTCACGTGATGCCCGGAGCTCTGCGCGATACCGCGGACCAAATAATTGGTGATGAAAACAGTGAAGATAGATCAACGCTGTCTTGACACTAGCTTTATTCACCGCCACGTTTAACCCTCAGCCCACTGTGACTTTGCGGGCGAATTCTGGAAGGCGGGTGGACTCCCCCTCCCCGCGCAAGTTTAACGGGTTTGTGGTGACGTCACCCACAAGCTATTCGACCTTGCGTGGAAAAACGGAGGCGGTTTTTTTGTCCTCGGAGGTGCCGGAGCTAAAGGGAGCGTTCGTTTGAGTTTGGAGCACAAACCGACATTTTTTTTGAAAGCGATGATATTTATGTATGCATTTGTTTTCAGTGGGAAGCGCGCACTGTCTTTGTTTGGGAGACTTTTTTCTCTCTCCCCTTGCTCGCCCCTCCTCTCCCCACCCCCTGTTTCCGGTGCTCGGGCGGAAATTTCTCCGCAAAGCCGAGGCCTCTTATTTCCAATGGCGAGAGAAAACAGGCCGAGCACAACAAAACCACAATTAAATAAATATTTGTGCGGAAAACTAAACGCTTAAAGTCTTTTTTCTTTGGAGCAAATCTGATTAGCAGAGCTGCGGCCGACACCATGGACCGAAGCGGGAGTGTGTCGGTCCTTGAGGCGGGTAAAGGAAGCTTTCCGCTGCTCCACGCGTTTTGTTATTATTTGTAATTGTTCTTGTTATTATTATTAATCTTTTCTCTTTTTTGCAGAGCTATATTTCCTCATTTCTCGCTTTTTGACAACCGGTCCGTGTCGGAGAGCGGCGGAGGTGAGCGCCTGCGCCGAGACGCGTTGTTTACTATTCGCTATTTGTGATTTTGCTGTTTATTTGCTGTTTATTATTGCTCCTTGCGTGTTTTGCAGACTCTCGTGAATGAACTGGAGGAGCATCAGGTGCGTGTGTGTGCGAGACCACCTTTCCTCCTTCTATTTGCCACCTTCTTGTTTGAATTTTCCGTTCCACCTTAAATGGTGCAGCAGTTACAGTGTGGCGCCTAAGGCGCCCCTCTGTCACCGCTGCACCATTTAAGGTGGGACGGAAAATTCGAGCAAAAAGTCAATATAAGCATCCTTTAAGTGCTAAACAGAAAAAGATACGGCTTACATTTCAGACCACTTATCTATGATCATTTTCACTCATCTAAACTGTTTTCTTTCTCTTCCAGCTCCTTCCACGGAGGCTGGACTGGGAGGGAAATGAACATCCTAGATCATATGAAGACTTAGTAAGTGTGCAATCCAGCCTGTTCCCATCAATTGCCCTGTAAAAGCTTTTACCCAAAATAACGTGCATTTACTGTTATCGTGTGATGGGCATTGGTGGCACATTAAAAATATTATAAATTTATTTAACATGCAGTGATGAGAATGTAATAACACACAGCCCAGATAATGAGCCACTAAAGTTTTACACGTCACAACAGCCAGTGAGGACACTGAACATTTTGTCACTTGGAGGAACCACAGGGAAGCCATTCATTTAACACTCAGCAAGCAGAAAAATGACTCCATGACACCTGTGACTTGCCTCAAGGCCAAGGGCAATGAAATAATTGCAGCTCAAAAGGAATATCTTCTTCCCAGCACAGTTTTCTCACCTGTGACCGATAACATTTCACACACTCAATGTTCGCTCACTTCTTATTCCCCACACCTGCAGTCTGCCCACCAGCACTACAGTACACATAAAGCATTACTCTTAATGCACCTTGATGCATTTTTCAACATGACTTTAACAGGTGTCTGAAGTTTGAGTTCGGACTAACCAACAGAAACTGGTTGACTAATGGTCAGTCTGACTTTCGGTGGGCAGGTACGGACAGATGTCTAATTAGGGAATGATTAATAAAATATAGTATAGATAATTTACATACATTGTAAATCAGTGTTTACCTTGATGGTGCTGCAGGTGGGCTGCGAGACGTACTTTACAATAAATAAGGGTTTAAATTTCAGATTTTGTAATTGTGTTAAATGCCCATGCAATGTTTGTGATTTTAAAATCTACAATTCAAAAGTAATTACAACTGATAATGCGATCAGATTAAAATTACTGGTTATTCTTCATTTATCTGAGCTGTTTTTGATCTGGAACGTATCTTTATTTTTATATATATATATATATATATATATATATATATATATATAACTGCTGGGGAACTGTAGCTGATGGAATGCCTCATCATTACTTTGTGTTGCTTTATCAAATCGTGTGTGTGAGTGAATGGATTATTCATGGACACTGCATTGCTGCGGGCCCATGTTCACACAGGATCATTCTGTTTATAAAGTACAACAAAGAGAAACAGTGTTAGTCTGATCAGAGTTAGGATCAAGGGTTTGGAGGGGCATGCAGCGTTCTTAAGTGAGGCAGTTCTGAATTATTTGCTTATTAATTAGTGTTGTATTTCGGTTGGAGAGCGATCACGAGCTAACAGATTTATTGCCCTAACGTTTAGAGCGAATTTGCATAAATCCTCACTTCCGAAGGTGCTTCAGACGTGAGCAGTTGCCTTGAAGCTGCTGCCCAGAATCAGAAATGATGGAACCAGCTGTCTTCTTCATAAGGCTCGGCGATATGACGTTCTTAACATTATTGTGATCCATTTTCTTACAGTGTGCTCTTCTGGTCATCTGGTGAACAATTGCATGGATCATTTAGGCTGATTATAGAGAGGCTGGAAAACAACAAGAATCACAGTATAACCTGCATAATAACAGGCATGGCTTGTGGGACTGGGTGGCCATCTATGTGTTTAGTCAGTTTTTCGGCTTGTGCTCCAAAAAATGGATGTTTATCGCCCTGGAGTAGTGGAGTGTGTATGCAAGTGTGTGCTGTGTGTGTACACTCTGAGGGGACAGCTTAATGGCTCTCACACCTGTTCTTGTTGTTACACCTGTTCTTATCAGGTTGCCGCCAACAAGCATGTTGCACCGAACCACTTGCTGCAGATATGCAAGCAGATCGGCCCGATTCTGGACCGGGAGGTGCCGTCTGGAGTTGCGGGAGTTCGTTCTCTCCTGGGGACGGGGCGTCACTCTTTACTCCGCACGGCTAAAGGTGAGGCTGCGTCCATCTTCTTTGAAGCTGTTTTACGTTTTACATGTCGCGAAATACTCTGACCCGCCGTGTTCTCCTCACTCTGTGAAGATTGTGGTGGCAGTCGATGGAAAAGCTCATCCTTCGCCGCGCTCCACAGGGGAAGACCACCAGAGAGGCCTTTGAGCTGTAGGGATGCTCCAAATTTGGGTGAGTCATTATTTTCGTCTGGCAGGTGACCCGCCGAATGGCTGCACGTGGAGCGAGTTCTGCCCTCTTTAAATTGGGGAGAGACAAATTTGAGCCAAATGTTGTTTTTCAGGAAACGCACGTAAATCACATGAGGGCGACTTCCTGTGCACCTGGCTCTCAGGGCCATGAGGTTGTCAGGGTGGCCTCAACTCTTGTAAATGGCTCCAACAGAAGATCAGGAGCTTCAGCAACACTAAACACTCCTGAGAAAGAACAGAGATTTCTTTGCTTGTATTAGCATTGTGTAAAAACATGTCATGCCTTGTTGTTGAAAGCAGACAGACAAACACAGTTTCGCTAATTAGATTAAATATATGATTTAAAATTTTTTTTTAAATGGATTTGTGTTAACTGTGTCCCTGTTTTTTGATGAATCAGTTCTGGGTGATACAGACACTTTTTGGGCCAGTGGCACAGGTACTAAACATATAGTACAAAATATACAAACCTCAAGCCTTTTTAATGGCAGAGAAGTGAGGGTATGTGCCCTTTAACACACTGAAAGAGATCACGGTCACCGCCTGTAGCAGTGTAATAATATTTTGTCTGTACGGTGCAGCTTTACTGTAAGCTACCAGTCACTGTGGTCACTGAGCAGGTCAGAATGCAGATTTTTGTTTTGTCTCTGGACCGGGGTGGGGTTTTTTGAATGATCCGGACCACCTCTGCTCACATACTGAAGTGTTTTTGTGTGTGTAGTGGAGGTATGTCGAGGCAGGCAGCTGACGGGCACTCAGCGTTTCAGCTTTGTCCATCCTGTCAGCACCTATCAGCACATGAAGATGCACAGGAGGATTCTGGGACATCTCTCTTCTGTTTACTGCATTGCCTTTGACCGAACAGGATCCAGGATTTTTACAGTGAGTGTCTTTTACCTTTACAGCCCCAAACTGTATGGTCACTCCTCATATTATTATGGCATTTCTCATATAATACTTCAAAAAACTTCAACATGGCTTTATGGCATAAACTAGATCAGATAGAGTGAGTAATTAAATCTGATGTACTTAAGTAAAATACTATAGATGCTTTATTTGGATGGTGTGCTGTAGGTGATCTGGAGATATTTTGTTACCTTTAATTCTAGAGTTAGGATAGAATTGGCTGAATTTCACCAGGTATCTTTTATTTCCTAAGTCGTTTGGCCCAACCCAGCAGGATGCAGGTAGAGTGGCTCCAGTGAGTGATTTTCAGTCCAGTTTCTTTCAGTGTTCCTCTTGATGTTTCTCAGGGTTCAGATGATGCCTTGGTAAAGATTTGGTCCTCTTTTGATGGGAGGCTCCACTCCACGCTGCGAGGACACCATGCAGAGATATCAGACCTTGCGGTCAACCTGGAGAACACCCTGATCGCTGCTGGAAGCTGCGACAAAACCATCCGTGTCTGGTGCCTTCGTACCTGTGCCCCAGTGGCAGTCCTGCAGGGTCACAGTGGATCCATTACCTCTTTACAGGTACAGTCTAGTGTGGTCAGGTATCGGAATGGAATTAAAGCAGCATTTATCATAGTTCTGACCTCTGGCAGAGCTGAGCCTGAGTGGAATGTGGGCTTTTCAGAGCAGGGGGTGATTGACAGAGGAGCAGCTGTGGAGACCTAGGATGATGTGTAAATCATAAGGGTAAGATATGGGGGAGATATGCGTTGAATATAATAATGTGGGTATGGAGCAGATATGCGCTGCATATAACAATGTGGATATGGTGCAGATATACACTGGATATAACAATGTGGGTATGGGGCAGATATGTGCTGGATATAATAATGTGGGTATGGGGCAGATATGTGCTGGATATAATAATGT
>JBBPDA010122027.1:0-26106 GCA_037974385.1 Arnoldichthys spilopterus | reverse complement strand
TCAAGGGTACCTCAGTAGTGCCCGGGCCAGGACTCGAACCTGAGACCTTCAGGTCTCAAAGGCAGTGTCCTAACCACCAGGCCACCAAGCATGTACAAAGCTTTTTAAAGCTGCTCAACCTTTGGGAACAAAAAGCCACTGCTGTAAATGTGCATTCAGATATTAAACATCACCAACAGTGAGCACAGATATATTTACTGCCCAGAGAACAGCCTCTTGCCTTTTTTTCAACTGACTTTATTGACTCACTGGCTCCACCTTCTGGAGAGAAACTGTCCAGATTTGGGATATTTTATAAAAGTACACAGAACAAGCTGCAATGACGATGATGGTGTGACCACTCACAGCATGTGGTTGTGCGTAGGTGGCTGTTTGCTGATGATGAGTGGTCAGTCGCATTCTTTGGAGAGTGGACAGAAGATGATCACCGAGGTCCTGAGTAATGAAGCAGCCCTGCACAAGTTCCAAGCCATGCTGGAGGCCCAAGGGGTGGACACACATATTGCCAGCTCCCTCTGCTCACAAACTGATTACTTCCAACATCTAAGACGTGCAGCACATCAGACTGAGCTTCAGGCCTTGGACGATGGTAACGTAGGCTGAAAATGTATAAATCAGTGGTAGTGTATGACTCCTTAATACAGGGGTGACCATCTCTGATCCTGGAGGGCTGGTGTCCAGGGTTTGGTAGTCCCGCTCCTCATACACGCTGGATAAAATTTGTAATGAACAGATGAGTAGATCAAGTGTGTTAGAGAAGGGAAATGGTTAAACTGTGCTGAACACCAGCCGTGTAGGACTGGAGTTTGGCAGCCCTAACCTAGAAAAGTCTTAAGTGATCCCTTTAAAGGAGATATTCCATGGGAAAAAACATTTCTCCGCTTCTCTTGAAATAGAACAGTTGGGTGAACCGTGTAAGTGCTGTCAAAGGTTAAAATGCATCAATTTTGAGCTCATACAGTTGTATTGAAGCTAAGCTGCGGTTACAGACAGCCTATTTTGAATTTGTCATAGCTGTAATGGAACAACCTTGAACACGCTTCCGTTTGATCACCTATTCAGTCTCTTCACAAAGAAGTGAAAATGAAGCCTTGTTACTGCAGACAGTAGAGTCATTTTCAAAAGTCAGTTTTTTGAATGAGACACAATACAGGAAGGATAATGAGAACAGAGACCAACAGAAGTCTGAGGGATAAAGGAAGGTTAGAACTGGTGATGGGGAAAAAATTCTATTATATCATTGCTGTCAGATAAAAACCTTGTATGTCCAAAATGACAACTTTGCATGAAATAAACGCAACCTTTTTAACTTATAATGGAGGTTAATGTAAAATGTACTTTTTTGGTTTAAGTTAAAGCCCTTTTCTTTTGGTCCATTCATCATTACATTTTGACACAATGCAAATATCTGCTGGCGTTTGCAAATTCTGCAAAAATGTAAAAAACAAATTGGCAAAAATGGAGATACAAGTGTTTTGTCTGACAGCATCAAATTATAATTTTAATACAAGAAATGACAGAATACAGCCCCTTTGAAGTGCCTTTAGTGTAATGCATGCTGCTGCACTAATGGTCACAATGGCCTTGTATGATTTCCAGGGACGGTTATGGACATAGACGGCATGGTCATAGCTGCTGTACTGCACAAATTAGGGGCTGGCCGTACCAAGGCTGGGGAGCCAATCAACCATAGCGTGGGAGTGGAGCTTCTTGTAGATTTAGGACAACAGATCCAGAAAGGTGAGCAGTAAGCCTTGTGTAAATACTTGTTTGTGTTTTTACTGAAGGGAAAAAATGACAAATATTGATTTGACAGGTCAGCCCTGGGTCAGGATCCATCACGATTGTGCAGAACTGAGCTCAGAGCAGTGTTCTGACCTGCAGGGAAGTTTGGTTATCGGTTGCCATTACCAGGCCTCTGACCGTGTGGTGGAGTTCATCCAACCTCACGGACACCCATCTCACCCAGCACAGCTGGTCAAAACCTGAAGCACAGTGGAGTCACCATCAGTTTGTTTTTCTCCTGTTGATGTTGAAGTGCCTGTGCATAAGAAGATACAGTACCGTTTGTAATAAACATATAAAGACATTAATATATCACTTTTGCTATGCGTTTTAAACATACTTGCCTACTACACCAGTGCTACAGTACTCTATAGAGTAAGATTTTCTTCCGTTTCTGTCCCCCTTATAGACAGATATGGATAGCGGCAGTGGTGGCCTAGTGGTTAGGACACTGCCTTTGCGACCGGAAGGTTGCAGGTTCAAATCTTGGCTAGGTACCCTTGAGCAAGGTACCATCCTACTACGCTGCTCCCCGGGCGCTGTTGATAGCGCTCTGCTGCTGCACGTGTGATGGGTTAAAATTCACTACAGAGTTTATGCAAGTGGCCACAAAACAACGATGGAATTTTCTTCCAACTTTACATTCCTGATGTTGAAAGAACTCCAAGACGTCAATAAAGGATTTCAGTTGCAGCTGCGGTCACAGATACGGCCACTAAACACTTAACACACTGATCTGGGACTGAAACTATTTTGATCTGTTTTCGTTCTCGCACACCTGATGTGTAATAGGGTGGTCCGTAGAACGTCTATTGAACTTTCCCAAACCTTAAGCTCTCACTTGAAAAAACGGATGTAATATTTGGGCAGTGGAGGCCTAGTGGTTAGGACATTGTCCTTGGGATGTGAAGGTTGCAGGTTCACATCCCGGTCCGGGACCTACTGATGGAACCCTTGAGCAAGGTACCATCCCGCTACACTGCTTCACAACAGCAGGATGTTTCCTTCTATCCTTCATTATATTTTCTTTCCTCTCTTTGAGAGTGTAGCTGAGGAGTTTTCCTGTGGTCTGGCATTAACTGGGAGTTTTATTTGACAACGAGGTCAGTGTTTTCTACTCTGTCTGTGCCAAGCTGGATTTCCTGAATCAGAGCAATGATCTTGAGTGCAGCTCAAGGCCAGCAGCATATTCAACAAGCTTCATGCTCTGCCGCGTACAGATTTTCTCAAATCTGTTGTAAACTCTTACTGCTGCTCTGCACTGTAAGATTTAAGGCTTTTATGAATGTCTGCACCAACCTGAACGTAAAGACTTGTTGACTGAAATCCTCTTACTCTATTAGATGATATACAGGGTTTACAAATGTCCTTATCGCGGTCTGTGTAGAACTGTAGCTAGGCGTGTATGTGCAGAAGCTCACTATACAGAAAATTATTACAAACAATTGTTTTTACTTTTTATTTTTTAGTATTTCCAAACATGTAAAAAGTTAAGCATTACGTATATTCTCTACAAATTTAAAAAAACAAGCAAAAAAATGAAAACATTTCTGCTCCACCAGCTAATCCATGGGTACGGTGCTGTAGGGCGACAGGAAGAAGGGCCTTTTTTGGATAGTTTTCCTAGTTAACATGAGGGAAGGAGTCCTTTCTTTTGCACACGCTGTGCTTCGGGAAAAGCTAGTGCACCACAGAGTTAAGTGGTTCTGCCCTTATGTTGCCGAGGTCCAGAGCAGAGTCCGTTTCCTCGTCGATTTCACCAATCACGGCTCTGTAACACACAGAAGTGTTCTCTCAGGCAGCAGTACGTGCTAAATAAAGATCTAAACAACATCAAGAAACATCAACTGGAATTAACGCTCTGTTCTGGTCAGTTTTTCAGTTGAATGCATTTGAAGTCCCTATATCTAACTGAAACATGCACTGACCCTGAATTTCACTGTGTCTTAGGTCTAATTAGCAGAGCTTTTCAGTGAGCGTCCTCACCAGATGTTAGACAAAGGCATCCTAGTTGCAGGTGGACACACATCTGAAAAAACGTTTACAGATTTTTTTTAAGCAAATTCAAGAATTTTATTTGATCTTTACTCATTTGTTTATGTATTCAGAGTTTTATAATAAAAATGTATCTTCACTGTTTAATTGAGGCCTATATTTAAAAAATGATGGGGTTGTTTAAATAAAAAAATATTAATTTAATTGCAAAAAAACAAACATTTATTAAAACTATAAATGTCAGTATTGTCCCAAATGAATCTACAATAAATTTTTTAGATGCTTTTTTCTTGCTGCAGCCATTACAGGTTTAAAATAGCTTCGTTTTATTATCTTTGCATTATATTATTGCATTAAACCATCCAGGGCAGCTTAATCAGGCACTTTTCATGCATCATTCTTCTGAAAAGTGAAAAGGCACAGCAACGTTTCAAAAAGCACCCAGACATGCCTTTAGATTTGTAAACATTAAGGTGCACACGTTGCTGACACAAGCACTCAAGCATTTCACTTAGAAAAGCACTGCCAATAGACTGGGACATTTTGGTACAGCCACACACGACCCTGAAGTCACCCTGCCCAATGCCATTAATCAGCTAGAGTGGTATAACCCCCTTCCACAGCACTGAGAGGCTACTTAACCGCTGCGGAGCAGTGTTAACTGTTCTTTAGAGTGATGGAGCTCCATCTCTGGGATGAGCTGAAGTGGCCTTTATGATCAAGAACTAATCCAACATCAGTACTTGACCGAACTAATGCTCTTGTAGCTGCAATTAAATACTCACAGCAATGTTCAAACCTCTACATGCTAGAGAAGAGGTCGTCACTGCAGCAAAGGGAGGACAAACTCACCTAAAACCCTTTTAGAAGAAATGCTGGATGGGCAGGCGTTGACCCCCCCTTTCTATTACCCATATCTTAAATACAGCTTTAGAAAGACACGGCTTCTCAAGTCACAGCTGCTGTTTACCACTGCCTTCTGAACAGCTTTACTGGAAACCTCCGTTTAGATTCTGGTGGACAATAATGTCTGCAGATGTTATGAACCGTGTAAACACAGAGCAGAAGCCCTTTTTATGTGTGACTTACACATTATCTCCTCGAACAATGTACAGTCCCAGCACGACCTGCTCCACTCCCTGCGAGGAACTGAATACGCGCTCGTGGCTTTCATCGAGGATAAGGTTGATTGTCTGGTCGAAGCCCTTTAATGTTCCCTGAAAAGGAAAACGAGACTAATGAATCATTCGTCCTTTGACATTATCTCAACAAACAGCTAATGACTTACATGCACTGTACCAAAACATCTGGAAATGATCTAACCGCAGATAAATGTGCTGCAAATATGCAACTTACGTTTCCTAGTCAAATAAGACTGGCAGGTTAAACAGCGGGTATAACGGTCACGCTTTTCCAGACTTCATAATTCATTAATATATTGTGTCATAACACGCAGAACAAATCTGGGATGTTTTACAAGTTGGACTGAGGCAAATACATAGAAAAAAGGAAGCAAGAAACACATTGTGTCGTGTCTTGGTGATGTAAAATATTTAAATGGCAACATAAAGTAATATTTATTACCTAAACAGCTAATGCTAACACACCCAGGTAAAACATGTCAGCTTTGGTTGATTTACTACTCTGTAACTACAGAAATGTGTGTGTTTGAACACAAGTAGCATATTACATGCTGGTAGTATGAAGGGTTAGCTAGGAAACAAGACAATCAGTTTAGATATTGTAGGCATGTACTGTAATGTACTGTAACTGCGTAAAAGGACAAAATGTTAATCCCACATATTCAAACGACAGTAAATCACCGGCTAAAGCTAAATGATTGACAGGCCTAAATCTACATCTGTTCATTACAACAGCAGAAGATACTGTGAGGTAACAGATTTCCAGAGAGATGAGAGTCGGTAAACCGTGACGTTTAGCATGAATATCAAAACATGTGAATATTAAAGTGTTTGTCATGTCTCGATAAAAATTAAAAGGTGAAATCTCAGTGAGGACAACATGCACTTGGACTCAGAAATGCTTTAAACTGCCTGGATTGACATGTTTATTCTTTTACCCTGATGCCCACTTCTGATGTTTTCGACAGTGACAATTCAGATTTAACAGATGATTTCCAGCCAATTTTATCCCTTACAACTAAAGAGGACATTTTGTCACTGTGCCTTTAAGGCAGATATATGTTAATGGACTTGTCACATGACAAACACTCTTTATAATTTTAAGTGCATTGTTATAGGCCAACTTGGCTTATTTGTGCAAATAAGGCTATGTTTTTGCAGCATCACTTAAATTCTATTCTTGCAGATTTAAACAATTGGCCATAACATTAACACCACCTGCTTAATATTGAGTAGGTCCCTCATGCTGCTGAAACAGCTCTGACTGTGAGTTCTGTAAGTTCTGACCCTTTTCTATCAGTGTCAGCATCACTTTTTAAACCACAGTAGTCCTTCCTTGAAACACTTTTGGTAGATGCAAACTACCGCACACCTGGAACACTCCACAACACCTGCCTGTCACCTAGTCATCACAATAAGGCCTTTGTCAAAGAGGCTCAGATCCTTACACTCACCTATTTTTCCTGCTTAAAGCTGCTTCAAGAACTGACTGTCCACTTTCTGCCTAATACATCCCCACTATATAACTAGATAGTTCATGCTATTGAGGTCACTTGTCTCTTGTGTTAATGTTATGGCTGATAGGTGCATATGGACTGCAGAGATGTATGTTTTGAATGTTCACACATGATATGAAGATCATATATGAGAGAGATGGATGAAACTCAGAAAATCAATTGCACTGATTATATTCATATGCTATAGCACTGTGCATAAACATGTCTCTGAATGAGAAAAAACACAATACCCACCACAATCATCCGTCCATCTGATGTAATAATGGCCACCGTCCCTTTAGAGACTAGTTAAGGATGTTTAAATAGCTCTGTGTGCAAGTTAACACATTCACTGGATATCAGATCATTAAAGCCCTTCAGTCCAATACACTGCTTGTGAAAACACTGGGGGAGCAGGGGGCTATTTTACAAAGCAGAATTCCTAGAAAAGCCAGATCATTTAAGCCCAAATTTGAGGATTAAAGTCCCTCGTCTGTTTTACTATAGGACAGACTTGATGTTGGGCTTAAATTGTGTTGCTAAATGGAAAAAATCCTGCTCCTGCTTTGTGAAATCCCCCCAGATTATCAGTCTGTAAACACTGGCACCTAGCACGCTAGCTCACACAGCATGCTAACATCAGGTGTCGCAAAACGCGACGCGTTCAATTTGTTAAAACTGTTAACGAAATGCATTGAAACATCGGACATTTCCTAACACAATATAGTGAAATGTAACTTTTGAAAGCTAGCAAAAGCCACCCCTGAAACGAGAGCACCGTTAGCAGCGCTTAGCGTCGCCGATAGCATCGCTGGCTAACTAATGCTAGATAGACGGCAGCATTTTTTGGCAGTATTACACAGCTTGCGTTTGCTCAAAAAGGATACGGTTGATGTAACTCTCCAGAGCAGTAGACATCTCCCCAAGCGCTGCTTCAAATTCACCGTGAACCTTTTGTTTCTACGAAGCGCAGCCGCTTCTGTAGCTACTCACTCTGTTAATGGCCGATTAAAAGACCCTACTAGCGGATTACCGAGCAGTTCGCACTCTATCGAAGGCAATATAGAAGAGAACCACAAGAGGGCGCGCTGCACTCACGACCTTGTGCCACCCTAATTGATCGGACACTAGAGGGCGCTGCCCTCTGGAGGACTGGATTCATATGAAGATTTTGTGAATTGTCATTTTTTTTAGATGCTTCGTTTTTTATATATAGCGCAAATGACAGCTTTCTCAAGACAGAAAAGCAGAAAATAATTCAACAATGATATGACATTTTAAAACGCTACCTAGCTTCAGCTACAGGAATTTCTAGCAATAACTTTTATACACACGTCAACGAGCACAAACAGCCAATGAGCTGCTCAGATCCCCAACCAATCAGCACTTAGTAGACAGAAGGCGTCATTAAAATGTGCTGTAGAAAAACGTAATTATATTGGTTGAGTTTTCATCTATTTTTCTATGTAGCGCTTTCCTTTTCCCCATAGTTAAAAATATCCATGTGAAACTCTAGACAAACAGCGTTTTAATGTTTTTTTTTTAACCTTTTAGCCCCATTAAACCCCATTCAATAAGGCTTTGCTCGTGGGCGCCCTCTAGCGTTCCTGGTCTTTGAAATGGGCAGACTCCTAATAATCTGAATCTCGTGCAACTATAAAAAGGTTGAGAAATTTGTAATTTTAAGATGTAAGCAAAGTATTTCATTCTGAATGTTGCTGTCATCCTTGTTAAACTATAAGTGAAAGTGACTATTTGTCATTGGGAACACACTCAAGCACCGCAATGAAATGTTTAACCCATCAAACGTGCACCAGCGGGCAGCTACCAACAGCACCCGGGGAGCAGTGTAGTGGGACGGTACCTTGCTCAAGAGTACCTCAGTAGTGCCCAGACCAGGACTCGAACCTGCGACCTTCAGGTCCCAAAGACAGCGTCCTAACCACTAGGCCACCACTAATCGCTGTACACTCGACTCTTCTCGACTAAAGAAAGAGAATAATTAACTGTATATAAAACTATTAGTAATATTACTATCACTACCATGCTGTATACTTACATAATAAATCACAACTCTGTATAATATTCCTGTAGATCTGTCTTGTAGTAATTGTGTAGTACACTGTAGTAAACTATAATCTGTCTACATTTACTGAGCTTAAAGTGGGTGTGTTACAGCAGGGGAAGCACTAAATGTGGGGCCTCAGGGACTGGGGTTGAGAAAAATCCTGTGGATTTCAGGGAAGATGAAGATTTAAGTCCACACACATACACACAGTGAGTGATGGGAAGCAGTTAATGATTGGTGTTGTTATGAGGAAGTGAACTTGAGTCTCAAGTTGTGTTGGAGGGGAGGGCTGCTGGGCTTTAGGCAAACAGCTCCAGACAGACAGGTGAGGACTTGATAAAAAGAAGGAGAAAAAACAATAAAGGGTACATAAACTTTTCCCTCAAGAAAAACAATAGAGTTACTTGGAAAGGAGCCAACTCAGGTAATGAAAAAATAATTAACTGCAAAATCTTTTTTTTTTCATAGCACAAACTGTGTGTTTGAAGTTGCTCACGTTCACTGTTGGTTTGCTCTTGGTTACCAGCCGCTGACCTCATCTGGTCTCCAACAACATGAAGGCAGAAGACAAACTTCAGATCCTGAAATTCCTTTTAATGTTGGTCAACTCCTTTTTTGTGGTAAGAGGACACGAATCATTGTGTTAAATCTGTATGAACAGTCTTACATTTCTCGCTCTAGTTCTGTACAGATGAGCACATCCGTTCAGCTGTTTGGATCATTTAAATCAGTTCATGCATAAAGTGGGAGAGCATTGCTGTCGGGACAAAACCCTGTATCTCCAAATTAGTAACTTTACAGGAGCAAAACTTTGAATGGAAGTTAACAGAGATTTAAGATTTATTTCCACATCATTGTGGACTATTTCTACTCAACATTACATTTTAACACAATGTAAAAGGCGAAAGCTATGTCCAATAATAAAAAAACGAGACAAGGTTTCATCCTGACGATGACGACATGCTTGCGTGGAATGGGTTTCTGTGACATGGCTGATTGCCTTTATCAGCTTTATGATACTGCCAACTGTACCAAGTTGTCTATTAAAAAACCATGCCAGTCTTACTGGTACTGCACACATACAATGGTGCTTCAAAGTTTGTGGACCCTTTAAAATGTCCTATATTTATATTATAAATATGATCAAAATCATCATCAGATTGTTAAAAGTGGATAAGAGAACCAAATGGAACAACTGAGACAGAAATGTAATTTTTGACCATTTATGTATTGAGTAAAATGATCCAACATTACAGATCTGTGAGGGGCAAAAGTAAGTAAACAACTAAGATTAACATTTAATTTGAAGGTGAAATCAGATGTTTTCAGTCAACAGGATGAAAATCAGGCATGAGTGGCCACCCTGTGTTATATAAATATAAAAAAAACAAGAATCATTCAAAGTCTGACCTTAAAAAGACGTTTGTAGAAGTGACTAATGGTTCAAACAAAGTCGATATTTTGATCATCAGGATGAAAATGGTTACAAAACAAAAGAGTTTGAACTCCAATACACAGTCAGACAGATTTTTGTACAAATGGAGGAAATTCAAAACCATTGTTACCCACTTCAGGAGTGCTTGACCAACAAAGATCCCTCTGAGAGCACTATTGTCCACAAGGTCAGAAAGAAGCCCAGGGTAAGAAAGTGGGTCACAACGACCTTAAGCACAGAAGTCAATTTTATCAAGGAATGTTTAAAGATAGAAGATTAAAGTTAACATTCCGCAATAGCCAAGTCAAAGTCCTGGCCTCAACCTAATAGAAATGTTGTGGAAAGCTGAAGAAAGCAGTTCATGTGAGGAAACCCAACAACATCCCAGAGTTGAACCTGTTCTATATGGAATAATGTGTTAAAATGTTTAGGTCTTTGTGCTATAGGTGCTGTTTTATGTCATATTTATAGAGAAATATAGAACATTCTAAAGGATTCACAAACTTTTAAGCACTACTGTAACAGACATCATAATTTTCTTTGCAGATTCTCGGGATCAGCCTTTTTGGATGTTCCACATGGATCCTATTTGACAAAAACAACTTCATATCTGTTTTAGCCAGGGGTAAGCTTTTAGTTTTTTTCCAGTTAGTAATAAAGAAACTGGTAGTTTTAGGGATTGTTTTTTCGCTTCCAGTTGCCAAAAATAAGTGAATTAAGAGCTTAATGGTGTGAAATTTGACCACTGCTGGCTGGAAAAGTTTCTTTATTTGATCCGACCCACAGATGAACCGGTGTGAGCTGAGTCTGTGCTAATACATACTGGTATTTTTTGTGTGTCATCACTCTCCTAGAGGCAGATATCGAGGTGGTGGCTGGAGGGTTGTTTGTTATTGGTCTAGTGGTTGTGGGCGTCTCTATGTTGGGCTGCATTGGGCTCCAGTTTGAGAATAGATGTGTTATTGCCTTTGTAAGTACTAAAACATAACAAAAATCCCTTAATACATCAGTGACATACACTTTACACCATGTAACAGAGTTCTATTGTACTTTTGTTCCTGGGTACAAAGTGTGTTTCCCTTCTGCTTAAAATCAATAGAAAATGGCTGTTGTTCCACAAAAACTTTGCTTCTGTGCTCATGACAATGTCATATTAAAATCTGTTTTTTAAAGAACATTCTCCATTCACTTTAAATGCTAAGTACACATCCAGAATATTCTGGAACTGTGAGAACTGAGTTTCTAAAATTGTCCAGAATTTTCTAGAACTTTCTGGAATCTTCTAGAATACTTCTAGAGCTTCCTGGTAGTGTCCAGGGAAAAAAAAAACCTGATTTGCCACTATAAATACAAAGCTTGTGGGTTATGGTCATAAAATCAAAGTTTGTCATGAATAGAGCCATTTTTACATAGACTTTGAAGTGAAAGTGACTATTTGTCATTGTGAACACACTCAAGCACCACAACGAAATGCTATCTCTGCATTTAATCACACGTGCAGCAGCGGGCAGCTATCAACAGTGCCTGGGGAGCAGTGTAGCAGGACAGTACCTTGCACAAGGATACCTGAGTAGTGCCCTGGACGGGCCTCGAACCTGCGACCTTCAGGTCCCAAAGGCAGCGTCCTAACCACTAGGCCACCACTGCCCCCACTAGGCCACCACTGCCACTTTAGACATAAGCAGCTGAAATAAAACACTTTAGAAGCCAGGAACAAAAATTGTGTAACACTGCGATATAGGGTTTACATACAAAAAGCAATAAGAAAATAGAACAAACAGCACCATTCATGGACACTTTTTTGGTTGGAAAAATGGAAACCTTATGAACACAAAGCAAACATTTTCAAATAGTGTGAGGGTTTGAGTTAAAAATGCTAATAAAAAAATTGGCCCAAAAATTTGCCACTAGCCAATATATCTGTATTAATATCGGAAGCAGAACCAGCCATGAGAACTGATGATCAATGCGTCTCTAATAAATAAATAGGCAGCTGATTGACAGCTACCAGGCCAATGGTAGTGCTGAAAATTGCGAACATTTTTTCCTTCTCCTGCAAAATTTCTTCCATTACAGTGGTTTTGTTCCAAAAATAAATGTTTGTCTGTTGAGACGTATGATCTTATGTTCTTCTCTGTTCTTTTCCAGTACATGGGCTTCTTGATTGCCATCATTTTGGGTCAAATTTTCATCACTTTATTTCTGTTGCTTAAAAGAAACCAAGTAAGTTTTTAACCAATTTTACTTTTGATATACTGCTATAGACTGCTGTATTTAATACTGCACTACCACAGCATGGCAGGAAAACAGGAAAATGAACTATTTTTAAGCTGAAACCCTTCTGCCAGAAGGCAGTTATCCCTTTTTGGTGCAATCTTGTGTCACCACAGTTCCCTTACTAATGCTGCCTCACACCGCCTGCAAAATATGTTTCCACTACTTTATGCTTGTTGTTTGACTTTTTAAAGCTATCAGAACCAAAAGAAAGCCAAAAGCTAAAAGAACTTTCCATTAACAGATTGAGACAGTTTTGACTGAGAGTATAGATGGCCTCATCGCTGACTACGGCACAAATAAAACAGAAACACCATGGAGGCTCCTGGACAGCGTGCAGCAGTCTGTATGTATGACATAACAGTGGCATTGACCAACAGAACAATAAAGGAGTTGAGATTGTACTGCTGAGGCATATCGACTGAAGTATAATAATTAACCATAATTGATTTAATCTGTTAATAAAACGCCCCAAATAACTTTAAGGGTTTTAAAAAAAGCTCTGCCACATTTTATCATCTGCATGAGCTGCTTTGTTATGAGTGTGTTTTTCTGCAGGCAAAATGTTGTGGAAGAATGATCGCCGGTGACTGGCAGTCCAACAGCCTTATTCAAAACCTGAACCAGACAGACATTTATCCATGCTCCTGTTTCAATGGAAGCTGCCCAATTTCCCTGCCCAATGGGAGGTACTCGTTTGGAAAGGGCTCAGACATCTACACAACGGTATTATAACACATAGTATTATAATATTACTGTCTAGCTTTACATTATTGTCACGCACTCATTTCTGCTGCTTTTAAAAGGGCCCATATAATGGAAACACACATTTTCCTTATTTCTTTTTAAATAAATAAAGCATTTGATGTAGAAAGTAAACACTGTTGACTTTAAAAAATATGCTTTTCACTCCTTAGTCCATACAGTCAAGCTGCAAAAAAAGGGTCTGTTTTTGAATTTGTTTTTGTGATGTCACAAAAATGCATTTACATTTATCCGCCCATTCAGACTACAGCAGTTTAGCCCCACCCATGTTATATGCTGATGTTATGAGAATGAAGCTTTAAACAAGGAAGAGCAAGACTAATTTACATATATATGTCTTAAAAGCAAGTCTGTGAAGATAAACTATGACTGTGAAACTATGAAACTTTTGGGAAACAAAGCCACATTAATAATAATAATAATAATAATAATAATAATAATAATAAACTTTATTTATTTAGTGCCTTTTATACATTTAGAATGTAGTCCAAAGTGCTTTACAATGTAAAAAAAAACAGAGCAAGAAAAAACAAGTGGTTGTCAGGTAAAAACAACAAATAAAAAGAAGCGACACCTAAAAAGTAAGACATAATTAAAAATTAATAAATGCAAAATGTAAAAGTGACCTGTCCAAGGTGTTTCTTCTCTACCTGTTGCTCTTTTAGTGCTGGGATAGGCTCCAGCACCCCATACAACCCTGGTTAGGATAAATGGCTCAGAAAATGGATGGATAGATGCAACTGTAAAAGCACATCAGTTAAAACACATAGTATAGCAATAATGGAAGACACAGAGATTTAAAAAGAAAAAGAAAAAAAAACCAACACGAATCAGGAATAATGGGTAATATAACAGGTGAAAAAAGACAGGAAATAAAATAAGCAAAAATATAAAAATACAAGAATAATAAAAGAATAATAAATTAACAGAATGCTATATAAAATAATTTTACATTTCTTTTTTTATTTAGAAGGTTAAAAAAATGTTTACCTGCATTTTAAAGCTAGTTACTGTAGGTGTCTGATGAATGTAAAGTGGTAAAAGTTCCAAACATTTGTTGCATTAAAACTGAAGTAGTATTCTAATTTATGCTTTATTCTAGGCACTTTCAGTAAAGTAGTGTTTTACTGATCTTAAGGCTTGATTAGGAATTTACTCATGCATTCTGTAATGTGTAAAGGTGCTAATATTCTATTAAAAACTTGTAAAAAAAACCCCAATAAAATCATTTTAAAATCAATCCTAAATGAAACATGGTAGCCCCCTGGCTGCAGCGCTCTGAACAAGCTCTAATCTGTCCACTGTGGTGTGTGATAACCCAGTGAATATCACACTACTGTAGTGCAGCTAGAAAACAAAAGCATGGATGGACAAATATGCATCTCAGGGAAATAGGTATTGGTGCTGTCCAAAGAAAACATGCATCTTCAAAAATTGTAACTTTACATTAGAAATTAAAAACGTTTTGTTTCAAGGCATTTTCAAACAAATCAGCTAGCCTATTCATCCTAAATTTTTACACAATGTAAAGGACAGCTGCTGTGTTCAAATGACACCAGAAATAAATCTGACGTTACTTTTGTGGAGAGTGAAAACATCGATAAAAATGTAAGATATGGGCCCTTTATGTTGTGCTTTGAGATTTTATTTCAAGCTGAAGTTTACTTTTTGTAAAATGATACCACATGTTGTTTCTGGAAACATGAAGTGTCTGAGCTAATGTGGTTAGTCATTTCGCCGTTGTTTTTTTTTGTGGAGCAGGGCTGCGGTGTGAAACTGAAAGACTGGTTTCAACAGAATATTCTCGTGATAGTGGGCATGGACATTGGACTCCTAGCCATTCAGGTGACTAAACAAACCTCAGGCTGAACACACACACACAAAAAAACTTTTAACTGAGAAAGGCATCGGAGCAGCTGCATTAAAAACTGTGCATTCGTTTGAGTAGTTTGTGCATGATGGCCTACTTTGGATGCTCATTTAGAAGTGCTTCATTTAAAAACAGCACATTTTAAAGCTTAGTAGCTTTAACCCAAGAAATATCAGATGGGTATGTGTACTGGATTATACTCAAGGGTCAAAATTGGTGTCAGAAAAGAAAATGTGGTATTGTACCATCTCCAAACTGCATGTTATAAATTTCACTTTGAAATGAATCAAAATTTTCTGTGAAATTAAAAAAAACAATAGTATGTAATTGTTTTCTAATTGTAAATGGCTCCTTCAATCATGTTTGTGTATTCAGTGATTTTAAAAAATAACTGCATCATACCAAACCAATCAAAACAAACTGAATCATGATCAAATTTTAAATTCCACAATTCACTGAATCATTTCATTGTCATATTTGGCTGTTCTGCTGTGAGGTATATTGTGGCATCATGCAAAATAGCCATATTCCTTTTATTAAAAAAAGATTATTAACGTCAAATGGAAAATATGACCTATAACTGACATATCAAATTGCTGATGCGCACCCTGCTCACTGCTCTCTTGTTCTACCACCACCAATACAGATTGTTGATATGTGGCATGGTGCCTGACTGCGTCCCCACCTCACAAACTTTGATTCAACAATCAAATGCACAATGAGTGTGAGACACATTGGTGCTTCAAAGTTCATGAACCCTGAATTTTCTATATTTCTGCATAAATATGATGTAAAACATCATTCAATTCAAGTCCTAAAAGTAGTTAAAGAAACCCAATTAACAAATGAGATAATCAATATTGTACTTGGTCATTTATTTTCTGAGGATTTTCTGACTATTACGTATATCTGTGAGTAGCAAAAGTATGTGAATCCCTAGGATAAGTAGCTAATTTTATGAAATTAGAGTAAGATGTTTTCAATTAATAGGATGACAATTGACCATGAGTGGGTGCCCTGTTTTATTTAAAGAAAAGGGATCTGTCAAAGTCTGATCTTGACAGCACATGTTTGTGGAAGTGTATAATGGCACAAACAAAAGAGATTTCTAAGAACCACAGAAAAAGAAATGTTGATGCTCATTATGATGGAAAACCACCAATAAAGAGTTTGGACTCCATCAATCCACCAATTACCATCTCTATGGGGGTTTGACCAATCACTATAAGAGCAAAGTGTGTAACTTCTAAGCAACTAAAGGCCTCTATCGCATTGGCTAATGTTTATGTTCATGAATCCACCATAAGTAAAAACTCTAAACAGCCATTGTGTGCATGACAGGGTTCCAATGAGAAAGCCACTGCTCTCTAAAAATAACATTTCTGCAGTTTGCTAAAGATCATTTGGACAAGCCAGACAGATATTGTGATAGGCATCGCAATGTTTGGAGTAAGGAAAGAACTGCATTTCAGCACAAGAACATTATATCATTTGGGAAACATGGTGGTGGTAGTATCATGGTTTTTGCCTAGTTTTGCTTCATCTAGGTCAAGACAGCCTGCTGTCATTGATAGAACAATGAATTCTGAGTAGTACCAGCAAAATCTAAGAGAAAGTGGGCCATATAGAAAGACAATGACACTAAGCACACACTTTGTTCTAACAAATAATGTTTAAAGAAGAATAAAGTGAATGTTTTGGAATGGTTAATCCAAAGTCCTGATTTCAGTCAGAAATGCTGTCAAAAGATTTGAAGCGAGCAGTCCATGTGAGGAAACCCACCAACAACCCAGAGTTGAAGCTGTTCTGTACAGCGAAATGGGCTAAAATCCATCTAAGCCAATGTGCAGGACTGATTAAAGAAAATTCTAAAGGGTTAACAAACTTTCAGGCACCATTGTATAAAGTCTGATAAATAAAGTAATATACTAAAAATGTGGGACATTATTTCAGCAGATACATTTTTAAGGTTAGAATCCTTATTAGGCCGCTTTGGGGCTTCAAAGTAAACCACACATTTTGCATGCACTTTTACTGCGGGTTCTTGTTGCTGCTTGTATTTTAAATGACAAGCTTCTTGTATTTAAGTGACATGCCCTGAAAGCGGCCAACAGTGAAGCAAGTGATTTGGCTTGCTGTGATGAAAATACAGAGTTAGGTTCAACAGGGTGCAGCTACTGCAGGTAATGACAATAGAAAAATTGCACCCTAAAACAAGCACAATAAGCTTAAATTATAATGCCTAAATTATTTTACAAAATATCTCTTTAAAAAACTTTCAGTTACTTTTCAGCCATTGCAAATAAACACTCCAATCTAATTTTCCTGCATCACTAACTTTTCCACATTTAATCCAAATGTTTTTTTGTGTCAGGAATTAGGTAAAGACAACACCCCCTGGATGATCAGAATAGAGCCTTTCTTTGAATTAAATATTCCTCAGTAATTTTCAATAGGAATAATTTACTGCCAAGGTAATTTACTGTTCAAGAAGTTATATCTATGCCACAGACATGTTTTTTTGCTTATTGTTCAGATTCTGCAATTTGCATTGGGAGTTCACATCTACCGAAACATTGGCCTTAAGACTAAAGATATTCACCCCAAGAGCCTGCTCGAGGCAATGGAGGAGAACCCTGCACCAGAGCCTGACCTTCACCATAATGATCAGGAGTACTACCAACCTGACCAAACTTACGACCAGCAGCCTCAAAGTGTTTATAATCAGGAGTACGTTGGACAGAGTTATGAAGATCAACATTACCAACACCATCATGACCTTGAGGCCAACAGCCAGGAATATAACACCATGTACACACAAGATGATTCAGAACAGGCTTATGATCCACATAAATACCAACACTACCAGCAGCATTATGACCCTGAGCCCACCAGGGATGTCTATGAACACACACATGATCCTTATGATCAAGAATATTTTGGTCAGAGCGATTACCAACATCAAGACCAGCCTTATGAAAACAGAGATGATTTTAACTGCCCACAAACTTATGGCAGCAATTACAACCAGGGTTACGTTCAGAATAATGATGATTACTAGTCCCAAACACAGATGCTTATTTTATATACTGCAGATAAATGTATCATGACTTTATTTTAAGAAATGCCAAACTGGTAAGTGCTTTATGATATTCGGAAGCTTTCCCCCATAAACCATGAATTTAGGTGTTTTTTGACTTGGGAGAAAGCCAGTCAATTCAGTTCAAACCAATCTTCTATCTTCTGTCTAAATGAAGTCCTTTAGAAAGATACACACATAACATATCAAGTCATCAAGCAATTGTACAAACTTAAATGGAGAATTTGAAGGCTTCTTTAACTCGTTACTGTTTTTACTTGAGATGTTTTGCACTATTTGTCAGCAAATACTGTATAGCATAAATGTGACAGATTATGACATGTAGAGTATATGAATGTATATTATTGAGGTAAAAAAAACCAAAGATTTCAGTTAAGGGTAGCTCAAATTTCAGCTTTGGATCAAAAATATCTTACAGTAAAACATGCAGAACATGTAAAATTACCTCCTGATATGCACATATCTATATTAAAATTGGTTTTACAGCAAACCACATAACTGATATGATAAATACTATGTCAAGTCAAGTTTAAGGAGGAAATAAATACTGTCCCAATTTAGCTTCAGGCAAAATTATTAAACAAGGTGGATGACAAAACAGGCGATAAACAAACATGAAGTGTGCTAGTGAGGTTTTGGGCCACCATGAGTCACCAGAATAGCTTTGGTGCAAGCCTTGACAGATTTTGAAGTCTGTGAACATGTACTAAAGGTTTTTATTAAAAATGGTAATTGTAAATACAAGTGAATTCAATTAAAGCTTTCTTCATACTCCACAAAAAATTCAGGGACCCCTTGTCCTCTTATGGATGGGGGCATCCTAAAAGAGACCACTCCCATCAGGGGAGAAATGTTTCATCATACGGGTGATCATTCAGAATGACTTGCAGTGACCCCTGTTTAAGGATGAGTAGAACCAAATCATGCCAGCAAAATGTCCCCACAGCATAACAAACTCCCTCACAGTAGAGGTCAAGCCTTCAGACCTATACCATTCTGTTGATGTATGCTAAACATGCACTTGCCCACTCGTGAAGAATATAGTGAAGGCTATACTACGTCACATTTGTGGTTTTTACGCTACTGACCTCTCAGATGGTCAGATGGTCATTATTTTTTGTAATGAAGGTTTACTGCAGCCCTACTATAATATCCCTATCCATTTCTTGGCTGGACTGTTCTTTCTGACAGTGTGATAATGTCCTACATTGACATTTTAAATCACCTATTGCACAAGCATCACTTGCTAAATCCATGCTTTTGAAAATTTCAACCCTAAAACATCATTAAATTGGGAAATGTTGGGCTCTCCTTCACCATCAACACCAACTGAGGGAATATCTTTTGGAAAACGTTTGATCCATCCCTTCGGTACAATTCCACAGACTTGTAGACACTATGGTGAGGTGCATTAAAGCTGTTCTGGTATCCTACGGTGGCCCAACGACTCACTAAAGACATGGGATTTATGTTAGACCTCAATTTGTCACTGGTCTGTGATGCACAACTGTTTCCACTTCCATTGGGAATGAACAAATAAATGATGCTCTAAACGCACATGCCCTTTACCCTTTCAGATCCTTAGAAATAGGTTTTGATGTTGCACTGATGTCAGATGGATATCTTTGTGAATCATAAAATTATTCCCCTACTCAGCTATGCAGCCTGACTCAAGAAGTACTTTGATGAAGTTATCATCATATGTTTTTTATTGTTTGTGTCTGGAGAGTGAGGGTGCGAGAGGCTGTGTATGTGCACCATTCTTGTGTGTAGCCCTGCTGTTCAGAGCAGAATTGGTGTGTGAGACAGCAGAGAGTGGGCTTAGCCTGAAGTATGAGTAATGACACTCTCTCCACCATAAAAAGCGGCAAGTCTGTGTGGATGAGAAGACTCTTTGTTAAAGTCTCGCTGCGGTTGATGATAGCCAGTCTTCCATTACTGACCTCATGTATCGTGAGCTGGAGGTCATGCTTTACAACAATGGGGGACAGCACATGCATTGATAGCTTGAGGGAGAGATCGAGTTGATGAGTTATAGGGGGGGAAATCTTCAGACTTCCCCCACCTAAACCTGAACGATTCACTGCTTTCTAATACTAAGGCTGACTCACTGAGATGAGATGGTGTGCTTAGGGGAGTTACAAACATAAAATAAAAGCACTGCTGGAATTGATTTTTAGGTGATGGAAAAGTCCATCCAAATTGCCACTGCCAGTTTTACACATTAAGGAGCATTTGATTTGATTTTCCAAAATTTCCACATAATTCAGTTTTTGAGATGTAAACAAAATCAAAGAGTAATTTGCAAAGAAAATTACAAACTTTTCTTTACAGTGAGGGTAATAGGAACGTGCCATCTTGGTCTTTGCAATATTGATTATGGCAAAATAGAGGTAAATCTAAAAGACATATGTTTTATTTGGGATTATTTTCTCTGTATTACCCTTTATGTATCTCTCTGTCAGGAATGGATTTATAAATATATATGTTTTAGTCAAAAAAATATCTTAAAACTATGATAAAACAATATCCCAGGCATCAGGGAGTGTATTTGTAACCACTTCCTATAGTAGCTTTCTATAAGGCAGACGTCTGGTTCATCTTTGTGAACAATTCGGATCCTGTAAGTTTCTTAAGAATGAAGCATTTCATATAAAACCAATCTGAACAACATCTTATTGATTCAATTATGCAGATTTTTTTTTAATCACTGAAATTTTACATTTAAGCCTAGTTGTGAACTATGAAGCACTTTCATCAAAACTGACAATTTCAACCCTGTCTGAGCTCTTCATGTGCCACAATATTCAAGTCAAGTTTTGTAAGCACCCAGTTACTGGGAGTGAACCCATCATCAGAGGCAGAGACAGGCACACAAAGTGAGAATTAAATTATAGGATATGACTCATGTTGGTATGTCATCTTTATCATGTGACCTCAATTCTCATGCTCTCTGACTCTCCACGTATTGTTATGAAAACAAGCAGCTCTTTCTCCTCTTGCCACAGATGTCTGTGGGATTGTTTCTGGACAGTTAAGTGTGTTTGTTAGTGACAGAGTTAATCGGATGTAGGCTGGGACAGTGGCTACCAGGCCGCTTCAATGACACTAACCCAGTGAGATCTAACCTCCGTTTCCCCTTTTACTAATTGTGGAGAGGGGGCACACAATGTATATGCGGGTGTTTTTGAGTATGAGTAAATTTTGGGTGTATGGATGAATGCACAGCCTCTAAATAACTGTGGGGCCTTTGGGGCCACGCATGATTTGTGAGGTCCCTACAAAACACAGTTGGACAAAAGCTGTATAAATAAACACTTTCAGCCTACAGCGTATTGTTCGGTCACCAATCTTACGGATTATTTATAATTAATAAAGTAAGTTATAATTATTATAAAAACTCTAAACTATAAAAGTTTATTATCGAACTGTTATGTAAATTAAATAGTTAAGACAGTCAGGAACTAAAGTATGGGTTTAAGGTTTTGACACCCACTATAAAACTGCCCCATAAAACCTTAAATCCTGCACGATACATCCCATCAGGTATTATCTTAGGTGTAATATCTTTGACCACTTCTCCACCTCTGCAGCCCCCACCCCCAAACACTAAAATATCCAAAATCCTCTGTAAAGGACAATGCAACCTCTGCTACAATAAATCTCTCAAACCCACAAAAGTGGGTCATCAGCCCTGTCAACACAGAAATTGTACACAAAACTCAATGAATGAGTTGAAATTCCCCACCAGATCTTGGAGCTGCTGTCAAGCGGACCTAACCACACATATCTCAGGACAAGCATGCTCTCTGTTTTGTAGCAGTCTTTTGCTACAACACGGAGTGAGCCCCGAGCCAACCATGCCTATGCAAGAAGGCCCTGCACACAAATAAGCCATTTATCCTCCGAGCTGTGGCCTGCAGCTCCAGCGGCTGGCCTCAAAGGGACGGACCTGCCGCGGGCATCCTAGCGGATGTGCCTCTTCAAAAAGACCCGCGCTTCCTGTCCTGAAGAAGGCCATGGCTCACCAAAGCGTTCCACCAGGCTGAACTAGTCTGTTTTCAAAGATGCCATCCTTGTACTACTGCATTCTTCAGAAACACAGATTCATTTATCATTCACTAGGCAGCCATGTAGCCCAGCGCTGGGGCCTCAAGATGTTAGGATTCTTGTGAGGATATTCGTTGTGTAGCTTGCGTTACAGCTGCAGTTTTAGCTCAGTGGTTAATTAAAGTGTGTGTTATTGTCTCAGCCATAAAAGACGATGTTCTCACTTGGTAAGAGCAGTAGGTCCTGTGCATCTGCCTGTACCACTGCCTTGGCTCGGCTAAAACCACAGAACCCATGTACAAATGGGCCATTAGAGTCCCTTCTTTATGCACTTCCAGAGACTGCCAAACAAATGCTTTAGCTCTGTTCCACTCCCACAGGTGTGCTGGATTAAACGGCTGTATCTTCCGACCCCAAAGTATCCTGCTGTGCCCTGAGGGGAAGCAACAGCAATCAAAGGGAAAGGCATCTGTCAGGTCTTGCTTACAACACAGAAAACAAACACTTGGTTTGTTGTTACTGAAAGCATTTGCTTTTTATGTGATGTGTCTAAATGAGGCCATACCTGCTTTGTTTGTTTAGGTAAGATGTTTCAGGGTCATTGTGCGCACCTCCGCTACTGTCCTCAGGGTCACTTTGTGTCTCAGAGCCCCCAGCTCCTTGAAGTCTGCATGCGTTTCTTTCATTTTTGCTGCGGGTGCAGCAAGCATGTCGACGCAGCACCTACAAGAATGAGAAAATTGGCACTGAAAACCAACATGCAAATGTTAAGTGCATAAAACCTCTGACTTTTACTGTGCACCAGCATACTACCGCATAGCAAAGAAAAGGAAGCGTAACTGTTCTGAGAGTGAGTGCCAGCGTGGCAGCACAGGGGATGACGAGCAGTGCCAAGAGGCCAGGAATCACTCTGTCAATCACATGCTTCTGGCTACCTTGTCCTATCAAGACACAAGAGCATATTTAGTCACAGTGGAGTCGTGTATGGGCATGATGCCCAATGCACGGATAATAGTGATGCCTTTTACATTATATTATTGTCACACGAGCCTCCATTTATAACTGGGTGTGTTTGCCATTACGCTGGCTTGGTTTACTACGCAAACCATTTTAGAACAGTGTGTACATGTGTACATACACTCACCTGGTGTAATGGGCGGGACGGTAGAGCAGGGGGGAGGAGTAGCACACTGAAACTGGCGAGGTGCCGAGGCAAAAGCCACAAGCACCTGTTTAACATGCTCAAAATAGCGCCCAGTGGACCATCTCACACTCCGGTAATGGCACTCGAAGACCTGCATTGTTGCCTCCTGGGGAATGACATACACAGATTAGCCACAACATTAAAACCTTCTTTGGTCCTCATCGGTTGCCAGAACAACTCTGTGGTGCATTGTATGTTCTGACTCCTTTCTATCATAGTCAGCAGTAACTTTTTGTGCAACAGTAGCTCTTTTGGGATCAGACCAGACAACCTAGCCTTAACCCCCAAAAGGCATTAATGAGCCTTGGGTGCCCATGACCCTGTTGCCGATTCACTAGTTGTCCTTCTTTGGATCATTTTTAGTAGAAACGAACCACTTCATACTGAGAACACCCTGCAAGACCTGCTGTTTTGGAGATGCTCTGACTCTGAGTCATCTAGCCACCATGACATGGTGCTTGTCGAAGTTGCTTATATTTTAACACTTACCCATTTTTTTTTGCTGAATGTTGTAATGAAATAACTAGATAATCTGTGTTTTTCAGTATATCTGTCCAGTAGTGTGTTGTGGTATGGGTGATTGGTGTATAAACATCAAAGTTACCTAATTACTGGTATGAAGCCTAGTGCTTTTAGTGAAGAATCTCCCTTCAGAATGCTCTGTAGTCCAGGACTAGGCCTAATCCCTGTCTGAGAAACCGACCCATAATGTATGAAGTGCAAACAGAAAAAAAATGCTGGTTGGTGTCTCTTTAGAATGTGTGGGATGATAAAACCACGTTAGTGGTGTAGAATAACACAATTTATTTAGAATTTAGAATTACAAAGCACATCATTTTTGAATTGTCCATCAGAAAAGGGGGTAACAGAGCACGTTTTTTGAGGTTGTAAAAAAATATGGGAAATAATAAATGTAAGTTACCAGCTCGTCGTTGGCAATGGTAATGCGAAGCCCTTGCAGCATGGTGATAAAAATGGAGATATTTTCTCTGTTGGAGGAGAGGTTGCCAAACTTGAGGGCTAAGGTCTTTAAACTGATCTCTACTGGGTACAGGTTCAGATGAAGCCAGCATGCACCTCCCTTTAACAGCAGCAGAGGAGAACACATGTGAGGGGCACCATAAGAAGCAATTTTGTGGCAGCAGGGGCATGTAGCTAAGATCGCACATGCTAGTAAACGCAATTTTGCAAGCATGCCATTATCATTGCCAGTAGAAACTGCAGGTAGCAACTTAACATAAATGTTTTAAATCACATTAGATCAATTAATCAGACATGTCAAACTCACCACTGCTTTGGGAACGTAACGAACAGGAATTTTGTAATCTTTTGGAAGGTTTTCTCTCTGTCAGATCAAACAGAAGCAAAACGTTTGTAAAATTTATTGCCTTTGGAAGATTATTCTCATTTTGTAGTGTCGGTGAAAAAGTGACAGGAAAGATAAGACTCACCAGTGTGTCTAAAGCGGCCACATCATCAGTCAGAGGGCTGCCAAACACGCCAGAACAGGTCACAAGGCCAGAAAACAGCAGGACTAACACACATGCACTTCCACCAATCTGGGGTGAAATATGATGAAATGGATATTATTTATACAAAATAATAATTATTAAAAATGCATCATGGTATCACATACACCTAAAGGAGAATTCAACCCCTTTTTAACACATCATTCAGTTGTTGAAAGTCAGTCACAGTGTTTTGACATAAAACACATCATTTTAGAGAAACTGAGTCAGAATGAATCACAACAGTAATAATAGGAAGCAGATGTGCAAAGTGTTTAATGCTGGAGGGTCACAGACTCTCATCTCGTTTGCCATGTATAGTAAATATGTTTGAGAAAAGGTTGTTCCGGACTCTGGTCCTCCAGGACAGGACCTGCTTTTGGTCTGGAAAATATTTTAGGGTAAATTCATGCTTTTTTAAATCTGCAGTTTGTAAATCTACTGGCAAAAGTACAAAGAAATGTCTTTTAATGTTTTTGGGTGACCAACTTCAGATCTGTCTCCCATTGAAAATGTGTGGTGCATCATGAAGAGGAAAATCAGACAAAGGTGATCACAGACTGTTGAGCATCTGAAGTCTCATGTAAAGCAAGAATGGGCAAAACTTCCACTTGCAAAACTGCAGCAGTTAGTCTCCTCAGTTCCCAAACAATTAAACAGTGTAAATAAAAGAAAATGTCATGCTATAAAATGGTAAACACACCTTTGTCCCAACTTTTTGAATGTGTTGCAGGCATCAAATTCTGAATTTGTTCATTTTTGCAAAATATGTTTACGTTGGTTAGTAAAAGCTTAGAAATCTTTGTACTTTATTTAGTAAAATAAAGTTAAAAAAGTACTAACAAATCACAGATTCTTGTTTTTATGACATTTTACTAAATGTCCCAGCTTTTCCAGAAATTAGCTTTGTACCATCATCAAAAATTGCAGGACATTGGCTACAATCACCACCACTATATAGAAAATCATAGTTCAGCACTCTGACTGTCTCAGTGTTTGCAAAAAATAGAAATAATAGTAGAATAATAGAAGAGCTGGGCAGTGGCAGCACATAAGGGAGATTTTGATGACTTTGTGCAGTGTTTTTGTATGTATCTTTTCGTGCAATCATTGTATTAGTTCAGGCTTCATTTGCTTTAGATCAGATCTTTCACTTTCGAACTTCAGCTTTAAAATTTTTAGATAAAAAAAAAATGTTCCCCAAAAAGAACAGCTCCGGTGCGAACAGATGATGGAAAGCTCCCGTGCACTGCCGTAATGAACTCTGTACACTATTTGATCATTCTTGTTCCTCCAGCTCGTGCTGTTTTTTTTTTTTTGTCGCTTCATTGACTTCGACTATTTCATGAAAGTCACGAAAAAAAAAGTTCTCGTTGTTATTTGACACCTGTTAGCAGCTAGTTACCTGAGCGCG
>JBBPDA010122011.1:0-26111 GCA_037974385.1 Arnoldichthys spilopterus | reverse complement strand
GGGTTAAATGCAGAGGTCACATTTCGTTGTGGTGCTTGAGTGTGTTCACAATGACAAATAGTCACTTTCACTTCACCGATGCTCTAAATTGCCCATAGGTACTAGTGGTAGTGTGAGTGAGTGAGTGTGTGTGTGTGTGTGTGATTAGGTGTCTGTCTCTGTGTTGCCCTGAGATGGGTTGGCCTCCTGTCCTGGGTGTACCCTGCCTTGGGCCTGTAGTAAGCTGGGATTGGCTCCAGCTTCCCTGCAACCCTCAAGCAGTTTAGAAAATGAATGAATGAATGAATGAAATTATCCATTGGTTTTAAAACTAGCCAGTTGTCAGCAGTACAAGTAAAAGCACACTGCAATTTTTATATGGACTATTTCTTACCCATAGCCCATTGAAACAAGCAGAGAAATATTCTTTAAAATGCAGTCTGTTTTCAATCAACACATTTGTCACTTAGAAAAAAAGCCAGAATTCTGTTGTTATAGAATATAATGTAATTAATACTATCATCACATTTATACTGTACATCTATACAACAGTAATAAGTCAGACTTCTAAAAGTTCGTTCTTACTCACATTTTTCCATCTGTCTTTTTATATATTTTTTTAAAAAGTGCTTTTATTTTTTCTATTAGTATCTCCCATTGCACTTCAACCACACTCAATTTAGTCAGAGTAATGTCTCCTTGACGATACACTCCCATCGACCGCATGTTGATTAAAGGCAGCCCCGCATATGGCCTACACAATCAGATCTTACTCCAGCTACGCTATCTATCTCTCGCTGTTGGGAAGCAGGTGTTTTACAGTACCAGCAGGTTAATAAAGCTTGACGGCAGTAGTGAAATGTTCAGCACTCCCTCCTGTGCAGGCCATGAAGAAGAGTAGAGGCCATTACCAGAGCCATCGCCGTAACTCTCCCCTGCTTGTGCGCTGTAGGCTGTAGCTCAGAGTTAGAGCACATTGCTGTGTAACTGCGGGACGGTTACAGCGTTTGGGAGTCGTAACAGTGATAGATGCGTGACCACAAACTATTTTTCACTTCCGGGGCTGCTGTAGAAGCACCACAATGTGTTGATAATGGACAATTCACAGACGTCTTTGTGCTCTTGGATTGTTATTTATGTTATTGTGGAATGTAATTGTAATTGTAATTGAATGTTATTTAGTTATTATTGATACAAAGTATCATAATAGCAGAAATGTAGATACATTTACTCAGTTACATGTACTTAAAGGCTACGTTCACAGGTTGAAGTGATGCAAATCTGTTTTTTTTGCCCTAATGTGACACAAATCTGATCTTTTAAAAAAAATAATTAAAATAGGTCCAGGTTAGCCAGTGGTTAGCGCTATTAACTCACAGCAAGAAGGTCCTAGGTTCAGTCTATGGTCGACCACGAGTGCTTTTTTGTGGGAAACTAGCAAAGTCTTCCCATGTCCGTGTGGGTTTCTTCCAGGTGCTCTGGTTTTCTCCCACTGTCCAATGGCTGCAGTAGGTTGATTGGATGTTGTAAATTGCCCATAGGTTTAATTGTGAGTGTGAATGGTAATTGTGAGTTTGGGTTGGCCTCCTGTCCTGGGTATACCCCACTTTGGGCCTGTAGTTAGCTGGGATTGGATCCTGCTTCCTCGCGACCCCAAATGGAAGAAGTGGTTTAGAAAATGAGTGAATGAATGAAATATATCCTCTTTCATATGCTACTAGACCTGTTATGTATCCAATTCATTGCCATGCGACAATTTAGATTCCATGTGTTTTTCTAATGCACATCGTCATCATCTTGTGTATGCAGCACAGTAGAAGCAGCTACCTTGAAGTTTCTGCCAGTAAATGGTGCAGAAGCATTAAAACATGCCCTTTGTTCAGCCCTTCCCCTACTAATGAACAGCTGAGAGTTGTTAAGCGTTAATGATCTTTGCAATAAACGTTTTTATTGCTAGTTCGTTCATATCTTGTTCGTCCATTGTCGTGGACGGACATGGATCACTCAGGTGATTTTACTGATTAGCATCTACGCATCCTGGTCATTCTGATTCGTTCATACTAAAGATTTGGGGATTTGTGTTAGTCCTTTATCAGTGGCCAGTTTTTGGTCACAAGACACTGTTGTCTGGATATTTTTGGTCTATTCTCCAGTACAGCAGAGATACTGAGGGGTTTAAAATTTCCAGCTGCACGTTGTGTGTGATACACACACACACACACACATACACACACATACACACACATACACATACACAAATGCCATTAAACTGTCGGTGTCGCTGCTGTGCTGAGAATGATCCACCACAGAATTATTACCTGCTCAGTGGTGGTCCTGTGGAGGGTCCTCACCACTAAAGAGCAGGGTAAGTGACCCCAGTCCCCAGCATTTCCAGCACAAATTACACATACGTGAGTATGTATTACTTTATGCTCTCCCCCCCCCCCCCACTCACACACAGCTGAGTCAGGAAACGTATGTAGTGCTTTACCTCAGATGCAGGTGGGAGTAAGGGCAGAAATGAGGTGGGAAAAGCAATAGAGAAGCCCGGGAGCTTCCGCTCGGCCGTGGGGCCCACCACAGTGGATTCTCTGCGTCTCTGACCACGGTTGAAAGTAATAAATAAAGTGAAGTAGAGAAAAGTCATATTTTTAGGTTGTGCATGCATTTGTTTCTGAAACGACTATAGCAGGGTGTGACTTTCCGTCCTCAGAACACACTGTCACACCTCCAGTTGCCATCGGGAGCTGGTCCATTTCCCTTACAATGACTGCTAATTGCGCTAAAGAAGGGGGCGTGTCTGTAGGTGGGCTTGTTACGGGGTATGTGTGTGTGTGTGTGTGTGGGGGGGGACTTGATCTTTACGACATTTCTCGGGCAGTATCAAGAAAGTAATTCAGGCATTTGTGTAACAAAGTCTGGCAACTCTGAGTCCCTGATTTACCAAGATCTCAAATAACGAGAAGTGGTTTGTACATTAAATGCAGTAGCCTGTGATTTACATTCATGCAAAAAGGTGGAGAAAACAGCAGAATCCATGAATAAATGAGGCGTTTGCTTATGCAGCCCATATTTTTTTTAAAGTCCAGAGCTGAGCTACACGTAGGACCTTTAAATTGGATGCAACAAAACCACCCGCCTTCGCCGCTGTTCTGCTTCCAGGGTGCTCCTGCCTTATCAGCATTCCCTTTTAAGGTGTCTGGCTGTGGATGCACAAACTATGATGGAAGGGACACACAGTGACGGCACTCAAAGCTTCCAGCGTGTTTTCTCTTTTCTGGTGGTGGCTTACAGCTAGAAACCTGGTCCTTTAGTCCCTCAGGATTACACACCAGCGAGATCAGGACACAGTGGTAACTTCCTAATCGAGCTGATAAAACGTAAATAAGACGAACTATAGCTAATTAAATATGATTTATTACTGAAAGTAAGCTGAATGGATAACATTTCATTACAGAACTAAGGTGTGTTGTCTTACTAGCTGTGTCGAAAGAAAAATGTGGTAAAAATGCTCCGAAAGCTCTGCAACTGGTGCTTTCTGATGTTCTGGCAGCCTTAGTACTGATTCAAATTCACACACACACACGCGCATGTGTGCAGTGACACATATACAGATACATGCCTGTGTTTTGTTATGAGTATGAAGACAGAATGCCTGACAAGAAAACAGACACACACATGTGCATCATCATATAGGTCACCCATCACATACTGTAGTCTTGATTGTGCGCAGACCCACAAGTCAACAGAGACGACGTACAACAATCAGCCATAACATTAACACCACTGACAGGTAACATTGACTATCTATTCATTCTTTATTAAAGTGGCACCTGTCAGGGGGGAGGGATATATTAGGCAGCAAGTGAACAGTCAGTTCTTGAAGTTGATGTGCTGGAAGCAGGACAAATGGGTGAACGTAAGGATATGAGCCTTGTTGTGATGGCTAGATAGCAGTTCTTTTGGAGTGTTTCAGGTATGCAGTGGTTAGTATCTATTAAAAGTGTTCCAAGGTAGGACAACTGGTGAATCGGCGACAGGTTCATGGGCATCCAAGGCTCATTGATGCACGTGGGGAGTGTAGACTAGCCTGTCTGGTCTGATCCCACAGCAGAGCTACTGTGGTGTAAAAAGTGAAGGCTGACTCTGATAGAAAGGGGTCAGTGCACCACATTCAGAGCTGTGTAATGAGAGGGACCTCCTTAGTATTAGGTGGTGTTAATGTAAAATAATACAATAAATAATACAAAATACATCAAATAAATACAGTTGTGTTGCTAAAAATCGCTAGCAGTTAAGAAAGAAAGGTGTTTTTGTCAGTAAATTGATTCCCAATTTTGCTCCTCTTACTGCCTGCACACTTCAGGGTTTGCTCCCATCACACCTGATCCAACTAGAAGCTCATTAACAACCCCTTGCTGAGCTGAAGTGGATGTGTTAAGCAGGGAGAACAGTAAAATGTGCAGGGCAGTGAGCTTTCTGGACCAGCTTTGAAAAACACTGCTGTAAAAGCAGTCAAGCGCTGTTAGAGACAAGGAAACCCTACAAGTTTAGTCCCCCAAAGTACACAGGATGTTTATGTACCGGCAAAGGTGCAAAACTGTCTAACTGTTCAGTTCTGAAGTTACACCACATTTCTTTTTTCAGAGAAAATGTTGAAATTTTTACCTTCATAGCTTAACATTTTGAGTGGAAAAGGCTGGAGTCAAGAGAGGGCATTGGGAGCCAATGCAGCTTCAAAAACACAACAGTAACAGAATATGCTGCAAATATATTCCCTAAACAAAGGTGCTGTACTGAAGACATACCCCCGAGGGTGCCACCGCAGTCACAGCATTTGTACTCCGAAAGGAACCGTTTTTGCGAGCGTGAAGAATAGACGAGAAGAACACGGCTTCGCTTCTTGACTTCTCGGTGAACTCCAACCATTGCATGGATTTATTCAGTTGCATCAGCAGCAGCTGGTTTAATGAAGGACAGACTGGATAAACTAGGTGTTGGTGGCCTAGTGGTTAGGACATTGTGCTAGGGAACTGAAGGTCGCAGGTTCAAGTCCCGGCTCGGGCACAACTGAGGTCCCCTTGAGCAAGGTGCCGTCCCACTACACTGCTCCACGTTTTGGAAGTTGCTTTGGATAAAAGCATTGAATAAAATGTAAATGTAGGTATTGGACAGTAAATATAAGTATAAGAGAAGTTTGGAAAATACGCTAAGCTAACACATCAGATCACTACTGTTATTAGTATATAGTTTTGTTTCAAACAAAAGAAATGCTCCCTGCCAAGATCAGTGGCTTTAAATATGATTTTATGAATTTTTTACACTTCTTCACTGTAAATTCAGTATTGGGGGGAATGGGCCTGCATGCAATTAATGCTCCAGTCACTGTTTACGTTCGAAAGTGACTCTTTTTCATTGTGAACACACTCAATCAACAAAGTGCACCACGACGAAACGTGACCTCTGCATTAAAGCCATCACCCATGCACACGTGGAGCAGGATGGTACCTTGCCCAAGGGAACCTCGGTTGTACTTGGGTCTTGAACCTGCAGCCTTTCGATGGGCAGTGGTGGCCTAGTGGTTAGGACACTGCCTTTAAGACCTGAAGGTCGCAGGTTCGCGTCCCAGCCCGGGCGCTACTGAGGTACCCTTGAGCAAGGTACCGTCCCACTACACTGCTCCCTGGGCGGTGTTGATAGCTGCCTGCTGCTCCATGTGTGCACGTGTGATGGGTTAAATGCAGAGGTTTCTTTGTGGTGCTTGAGTGTGTTCACAATGACAAATTTTCACAAGTTTAAGGTCCAAACCACTAGCACGCTACTGCCCACACTTACTTCTACCATAGCCATCGCACCTATCCAGAAGAGTTTCAATAATGCATTCCCTCCATGCAAATGTGCACCACTAAACTACAATGACCGAATGCAAATGGATACACTAGCTCGAAGCGCCCTCAGAGTGGAGCTTCACTTCCTTTCAAATTCCCATGCGTCTTTTCCCCTTCCTCGTCTAGTATCAGTGGCTCCACTACGGCTGCCGCTGCTGCAGAATCCTCAATCTTTGTTTTTGAGACTGGGGCTCATTCTTCTCGTCGCCCGCTCTCTCCCTTTGCCGTTCGCCCTCCTCCTCGATCTCCCCACATTTGTCAGATGCTTTGTTTCAGCCCCTTCATAGGTGCTGAAAGATTAATGGCGGCTGTTCGTTCTCTCCTACATGACTTACCTAATGTTTTGACTTCCTGACACTGTAAAGCTGCTCCTTAATGACCACTGTCATGGGAAGCCTGAATGATTACCCCTATTACCAAGGCCAACTATAGATTACAGTAACAAAATGAGAGAAGCATTTGCATTCAGATATTAACCGACTATAAATATTAACAGTTTGGTGTAGGTTTGATTTAGGTTTATGGGGGCTGTATGGTCAAAATATGCTGTTGGATTCCAGTTCCCTTGGCCACTGATCAATGATTCATTAACCCCACCGTCTTTTTGAGTGTGAGAGAAAAAATATGATTAACAAAGAATGAAGACCGATCGGGTCCGTCTTCAGCTTCGAGTTGATTATGAGAACGAGCAGCGCTGAAGCCATTACCATTTTTGTGAGATTTTTATAGGGTATATATGTTTTTGTCACTATCAATGACTTCCTTCAATTTTCCTTTTATAGACAACTGTGCCTTGACTTTAATGTGTCTGGCGTAGAAACCATGAATACATTTTTAAAGCGCCATAAGGCCAAATAAGCATAATGACAAAGGGGAGTTTAAATATACACTTCTCGGCACAGCATATGTTGAGCTGAACTATGCAGGTCACCTGCTACTTGGGTTGAGATTTCAGACGGGCAAGAACTGCACTGGGCTTTTTCAACCTTGTGAGGAGAGAAAGTCTGGCACCAAACAGTGGACGTTTAAGTGAGATGGAACGTCCAGCTTCCAGCAGGAGTGCGTCTGTCGCAAGCGAATGCTTGTGGGAAGGTCCACTAGATATTTTAAGTCGGTTGAAGTAATTAAAGCAAAGCACCGTCTTTCCTTTCGCAAGGGTAGAGTGGGGGAAGGCTCTGTCCGACGTGAATTAACGATGCCGTTGAGTCGATGTTACTGCCTTAAGTAACTTGCGGGTGCCAGCTGCAGGCACAGCGCTATTGGAGCAAATGAGAATTCAATGCCTCGTTCAAGGGCACGACAATGTAAGGCTTGATGTTAGCATCTGGGTTTGAAGGCATGACCTCATTTTTAGTAGTCAGCACACAGACTGCTGAAAACCCAGCCATTAAACATAAGTGTGGTACAACATGCACAGCAAGCATACATAATACGTATGGCCTAAAAGCTCTTGAAGATTGGATGTGGAAGAAAAAAAAAACAGATGTTTGAAATGAGTGCATGTAAAAGAAAAATATCTAAAATATTTCTGGGGTTGGAGAGTCAATGTTCATTCATTTCTTCTTTGGTGCTGTAGACTAGGCTAGTGAGAAAAGAACCGCCAAGTGCTGCGGGATTAGCCCTGAGTTCAATAATAGAAAACACCATAAACACATATTTCTACATTTTAATGAGTCTTGTTTTCTACAGACCTCAAATGATGCAGGATGAAGCTAAGGCTGCCTAGTTACAGCAGTTCCTAATTGGGGCTCTAAGCAATGCAGCGTCGGTGCAACTCTTAAGTGCGTTTCGCTGGGTTCGTTCCATCTGTTTTTATACAAAAACAGTGGCCCAAGGACAGAGCCATGTGGCACTCATCAACATCTGAAAATTTCACGTACCTCTGGAAGAAGTCCATTGTATACCTGCCCGAGGTGATGCGCGCACACGCTCACACATATGCACTCCCCCACACACCCGCACACATGCTTACACACTTCACTTTCTGACTCCCTAGTACAAGCCGCCATGGCCGTTCAATTTATGTGAAGGCGTTGAAAAGCAGACAGCAGCTGCTCACCTAGGCCTGGCCGCTTTGACGAGCGGCATCTTAATATTTCAGGAGCTGTGCGAAAGCGGCAGGCGCAGCACTTTTTTCGAAGGGGCTTTTTCCACTGCAGGCAGCTGGAGAGGAGCTTACTGGGGCTTAATTAGAGCGAGAAGGCTGTTATCACAGCAGCAGCCATGGAACCAGGCGCCAGGTGCCTGCTCTGAATGTTTCATCCCCAGCCCGGCTAGAGGAGGAACAGCCAAGCCGAGGTGTCAAACACAATAGAGACTGTGGAATAAGTCTTCAGGCACTGAACTGGGGGTGTATGCAGGTGAAGGTAGCGAATGGTATGGAAGGACGCAGTGTTTGGCAATATCGAGTCTGTATAAGATCATGAGGCTGGTTGTATCGTATATAAGGCTGGTGAATTAGAATTTGAATGGTGTACGCATGGATGGAGAGGTTGTTGAGTGAACAAGCTTGTGTAAAAGTGTGAGTGACAGAGTTGAATAAGGCTGTGTGTGAGCGCAGGTGTATGTAAGGTAATAGGCAGTGTAATGGTTAGATCAGAGGATTTACATGTCTCACAAACACAGAAAGAGGGAGCAACAAAGAGCATGACACATCTAGATGATTCCTTAATTCAGCACGGGACATTCAGTACTGTGGAAAAGTCTTAGGCACCTGTTTTCACCATTTTTTCTCCATTTCTTTATGCAGCAAAAACCCAAGTGAACACTGGAACATTGGTGTGTGAGTTGGTTAGAAGAACATAGTCAAGATCAAGATTCCACCTCCATGCCTCCAGTGATTGCAAGGATGTGTGTGAAGTTCTATCAGCACCTGATTTCATCTAATAAAGGACTGATTGAGCCCAAATAATCCATTTGATGGAAACTACATGTAACACTGGGCGTCCACTAGGAGCGCTTTGGATATAGTGAAGCAAGCGAACACATAAGTCACTGTTTATTGTTATACTGTATTATTTATTCTAATATTAGTGTTTTTTGAGAAACACCGCCCAGATAAACAGCTTTTAATGATGATTTTTGTCAGGTGCCTCAGACTTTTGCACAGTTCTTCACTATTAACTTTTTTTTTCCTCAGTACGTTCTAGCAGTTGATGCTAACTATCTTAACCCTTATGCTTGAGATATTTTCTTCACTGCAACTGGATGGGTACATGTGTTACTGTTTGCATTTGGATATGGATATGAGGCAACAGTGATTATATATTTATCCTTTTAAATTTGTAATGACGACAGCTATGCGCCTGTCCATAACATTCTATGGGAGAGATTATAGGCGAAGGGATGGCTTGAATCAATTATTTAGTCTAAAACAAAAAGTACAAAGCTATCAGAGCCTGCAGCAAACCAAGTGCCAGTGAAATTAGGTCAGTTTTGTAATGTACTTGTGGGAGCTGAGGACTGCTGCTGCCAGCCACTTGAAGAAGATCAACTCTCAAATGCAGATTGTAATTCTAGAGTCAAAAGATAGAAATCTTCTGTTTACATTGTCAAATGACTTGTTTAAGTTGCCGCGATTGTTTTGCTATAGAAACGTGTTTTTTTTTCCTACGCTGACGTCTTTCACACTAAGTGGTTCATTTGGGAAATAATGGCCTGATTGAATTTCTCCTTCCCTTTGAGCACAGCAGGATAGTTGTCCTTGTTACCTCCAAATGTAGCCTTGTACAAATTATGTCCAATTTAGCTAGACATTTCTTAAAGGAATGGTGCTTTTTTCAGAGTTTGGTGTACCCACTTTATTCAGAATACTTATTAAATATGCAATTACAGATGTCCTATTTTTTAATGCCACTGGGCTATGAAGAAAGTAGCAAGAAACTCACTTCATCTGTAGCAAATAAGAGGCAAGAGAATACTTTTATTGGGTTGTTTCAAAAGCGGACAGTCATCTAAGACTGGGCAAAGCCAAGATAAAATGACCATAGGCATGGCAGCTCATCACACACTCCCTCAGACTGTTAATGGTGAAATGGGCCAGAGGAGCTACAGCATTGGGGCTCAAGAAGCCGGAGGATGCAGAGCAGAGTAGAGCATGACCAGAAACACAAAACAGGGAGCACAGTTTCCTCAGAAGCAAAGACCAGAGGGATTAGCGCTACCAGTGCAGCAGGAACTGGAGCAGCTTAGACCACCAGAGGCGGAGCCATAGCCAAACCTGGAGTGCAGATGGAGAAAGGAAAAATGCAGCTTTGAAGCTTTATTCTCCAAGCCAGGCGTCTCTGGAGCTAAGGCAGGAGTGGTGTGGCCAGCACAGCACAGCACAGCCTGGAAACAGCAAGACTGGAATGAAGGAGAAGTGGAAGTTGAGAAGACCCGAACCCATGTCACATATAGGTGGTTCAATCAGCCGTAACATTAATATCACATGCCTAATATAGTGTAGGTAGTGGAAACAGCTCTGACTGTGGTGCACTGTGTGTTCTGACACTGTTCTATCTGTCGCTCTTCTGTAGAATTAGATCAGATGGGCTAGCCGTCATTACCCATGTTCATTAATTAGTCTTGAGTGCACATGACTCTTTCACCGAGTCACCACTTTGGTAGGTACACTACTGGTAAAAGTTTTCAGAACATCCTGTTTTTCCAGTTTTTACTGGTGATTTAAGCAGTTAAGTTACAGTGAATAACCTTAAATTGTACAAAAGTAAGGGTCTGCATTAAATAAATACCTCATATATAAAAAGTTTTGGTCTAAAATCTGAAAAATCATGTATATTTCATAGACAACAGGCTTTTCCCCAAGCACTAACAACCTGGTGAACTTACAGCTTTTCCTGCAGCAATGGATGTAAATGAAGCCTAGAAGGTTAACGCAAACAATTCCCACGTGTCCCAACTTCTGCTGATGACCTACAAACCCCTCTGTGTGAACAAAAGCAATGCAGAAACACATTGTTCCTTCAGCCATTATTAGCACAGTACTGTAGTGCAGGAAGTAGTACTGTATATCACTCTCAGAATGGGGAGGTAAAAGGAAGAAACAAAGACACACAGTAAGAAAATGAGCCACAACATTAGAAGAACTTGGTAGTAGATTCAGTTAATGAAAGAGCCGCAAAGTAAAGCCACAAAGGTTGGGACACCACTAGAAATTCTCTTTATTAACTCTAAGTGCTTCATTTATTTCGTAAGCTCCGGGAAAGCTGTAAGCAAAGTAGTACTTCTTTTTCAGAGAATGTACAACAGCCTCTCTTCAGAACAAGACTTGGTTATATATAGACCAGCTGTATAGACACAACGGCATGTAGAAGGACAAGAGAAACTACCCATAGCCGTGGTGCTGCTTATCCCTACTGTGTGCACGTTGGTAGCCTATCACGTGTTGGAATACCATTTTTAACTTTCTCCACAGAGAGGATCCCTCCAGATACGTAGAATGGAACTAGCACTTCAACAGGGGTCTAAGAGAAGAGGCACTCTGGCAATATAACACCAATCCATCAAGGGTCTCACAGAAAAGACAGAGCTACTACCAATATAGTGGGTTCATTTCATTCACCTTGCCCTGAGGGGTTTGTCTCCCTAGCCCTCACTAACACTCATCCCACATAAGTCCTGGTTTTAGCTGTCCATAGCCGAGAGGTCGGAGCAAGAGCAGGCTTGAGCCAATGGAGGAGACCAGAGCTGGTCCATCTTCCAAGGCTTTAATGAACATTTGAAAGGTGGAATCAGGACAGTAGAGCCAGAGAGCTTTATCAAAGAGGAGGGGATTTGGGCATGATCCACCTCTCTCTAAGCCCCGGATCTTCCTAGGGCACACGTAGTCATTTCTAAAGCACCTGCATGCTTGCTCTTTCAGCCAGAATGCACTTTCCTTCTGGCCTCTTTATTCCCCAATAATATGCCTTTAAAAGTGTACAGGAATATGGGCTATGGTGCTGTGTTGTCCTGACTTTTTATTATGCACTCATCGATTTGCACAGTACTTCATTTTAATCAGAACGATTAGGATCAGAGATAGTTTTTTTAAATATAAATTTCTTTTTTATTCTTTCCACAGCAACTAGTTAGCTCTAGCTTAGCTTTAGCTTAACACACGTATATGACTACATAATAAATGGGTAAAAGAAATGAGTACTGTATGGTATACAGTCATCAATTAAGCAGATATATGTGTCCTATATTTTAAAATGTTGCATTGTCATATGGTAGTTTGAATTAGATTCAACTTTATTGTTATTGTGCAGAGTACAAGCACAAAGCCAATGAAATGCATGAGGGAATTCAACCGGAAGTGCAGTATATGTGATGCTATATGTTACAGTAACTATAGTGTTATTGATTATGAATAGCAAAATCAGATTAGAAGATAATGTACCGTGTATTAAATATGTTATAAATATGAGTAAAGAGGATATGTACAGTGCAGACAAATATACAGTTGGTTGTATAAATATACAGTAGTTGTAGATGAAATAATAAGTTAACCCAACATAAAACACAGGCTGTTGTTCTGTGAACATATTATCAGTGTATTCTGAGACGTTTTGGTAATCTTTAAGTTTAACTTTGCTAAACTTGCTAAACATTGGTAAATTCTGTCCTGCCTTTATTCTTCTGTCTCCTATGCCCTTGGACTGGTCAAAGTTCCACCCATGCAATTGGACTTATATACATAAAGGCTGCTTTGACCACTAGACCCTCAATCACCCGTGTCGCCATCAAAAACATTCTTGGGTCTAATGCAGGGGTCCTACTTTTAGCTCAATGAGTTTTCCTTAGCACAGACTTAAATATTGCATTTGCTCTGCTCCCCTCAAACCGATGGATACACCCAGGACCTGTGGACTCTGTGAGTATCCAATGGCCAAAAACATCTTTAATTTTGTGTTCCTAATCTTAGCCTTTGGAGGACATGCACTGAATGTTTGTGATAAGCAGATGTTCTGCTCTAGTTCCCGCTCTGCATATTCGCCATGTTTAGAGGTGAGAGGGGCCCGTTGGTTGGATAAAGGAAGTTCACAGCTTTGTTTTTTGTTTTCCTTTCCACATTGACCTTGCAGGCGAATGGTGTAGCTCCCAGAAGACCTTTAAATTCTTCAGCATTTGCACAATCATAGGTCTCCAACTGACGCAGACAATGACTGACATTGTTGGCATGTTGTTCAAGTCAGACCTACATTTGCAAAGACGTCAGGATGGAAAACATTTGCTTTCAGTAAAACTCCACAGTGATACACCATGGGCCTGATGTACTATGCCTTTTGCTGCAGTTTCAGCAAACTGTATTTGCACCGGTTTTCCTCCTTCTTCTGAAATCAGGTGTAGATTTGCATTTGGGTCTCAAATGACGTGCTGACGTTACTTACTTTAACAGCGATGGCAGACAGAGTGGCTAGATGGAAGAACAAGCCACAAACACATGTTGAAAAATGCTTACCATCAGAATAACACCGTTTATGCTCTTGGGACAAGATGTACCACAGATTTACAAAAGAATACAATATATGTACACAGTCTATTTAATATATTTTAGCATATTATATTTCCTTAGCCAGGAAACACTTCATTGTGTTTTTTAAACACAAGTGGGCAGTTAGTGGACAGAGGACTCAATTTGCCCAATAAACTGTGGTCTAATGGCACCTATACACTAGGGCTACACAATATATTGTTTGTTACTCGACATCACAATATTTGTCTCTGCAATACTGATATTGTAGGAGATTGCAATATGCAAATAAGCCTTTAACCAATCACATAACTTCTTAGAACTTCCATGTAAAAAAAAGTGTTGGGTTCATGACATCACAAAACCTATTATTTGAAAACTGGTTTTTAAAGAGTAATTTCCATACATGGACTGTATGGATGGGAGACAGAATGTAAATTGTGAAGCTTTAACAATACTTTTTAATTAGAGAAATATGATATGGGCTCTTTAGTATATCGAAAAGCATCGCGATGCAGCTGTATGATCGCTATACTGACATTTTGTCAATATCATGCAGCCATACTACACATCATGAGATCATTAGTTATACGTTTATTGTGAGTCACATTTTGCAACATAGAGCTATTAAACTTGGGTAAGAATTTGAGTCTGATGTATGTAGACTACTATGATAACAGCTACTGAATTGTAGATTATGACACAAGTCACTATACAAGAGGAAAATGACATTAGCATGTGCCATCCACCTTGGCACCTCTGTAGTGGTAAACAATGAAGCTAATTACTTGTGAGCATGAACTGTATTCTAAATCACTCCCTACTCCCTACATAGTGCACTATGTAGTAAATTAAAATACGGGATCTTGCACCAAATCAGTGTATAAAATTTCCAACAAAGCCACCCAGGATTCGGCCATGTCCACTATAGGACAAATTGGGATAATATGGGTGTAAAAACTGGAATTTATTTCGTAACTTACATAGTGTACTCTATAGATCGTAGGGAGCCATTTTGGATTTCGTGCTTTATTCCTATTGGTTGGTTATGTCGGTAGAAGCATACACCTTTAAGATGGTCATCTTAAATTTCTGAATTTTGTCTTATCTTTGGTCACAAGCCTGCAACAATGGTCATCTTTGAATCTCTCTCACATTTCACTGCTTATGACCCACGGCCAAAGATATAATGGTTTTTTCAGAGGTCATCTTTTAGCCACAAGAACATGAATGAGGTCAGGCCCTGATGTTTATAATTGATATTTCATTCAGAATCACAAATGCTACTCCAATTAATCCTGGATGTATTGAATGGAGCTTCACTGCTTCCAAGCCCAGTGCCCAGTCTATTATACCTCTCTAGCTGATGAATGGCATTGGGCATGCCAACTCTAGGTTCACTGCAGGTAGTGCTTTTCTTTTGGGATTATGCAGGCTGCATGTTCCTGTATCAGCAATGGTTGCAGCTAAATGTAGCTGAATTTACTTATTAGAAATAGTGTTTGCATATTTTATTATAGTAGTAGTTTTATGTTTAGGACTTTGCCGAAAATGTAATAGACATAACATCTATGCTAATCTCTGCCTGGGGTATGGCCAACATACACTGGCTAGGAAAGCAAACATATACCCAGCGATGCACAAACAAGCCAGCACAGGTGGAGTGCAGAGCTTTTATTTAGGCATTAGTGAAACAGAAACTGTCAAAACACAGCCTAATGTGTTACAACACTTTCAAATGTATCTCCTTCTACAGTCAAGCTCCTTTCTCAAGTAGCTGGAGAGCCCAGGAGTGTTGCTCCTCCCCTAATACCTTTTAGATGTTTCTTGTTAGGGGAGGAGCCTCTCCCACAGTTTTTGGTGTACATGACAGACACTCTGCCTCTCCCCATGTCTATCTTTATAGTGTCTGTTTTTGCATGAGCACGAGCGTAACAATGTATCAGTAATGTGTAATAATATAATTCTTATAGCTTAGTATAGAACCTCCTAGTCATGATTCAACTTTTAGGCTTTTGGCTTGTCATGGCCTTGATTTTCTTCATGCTTTTTCTGTTAGTCTCTCTGCGTGACCTCTTGTGCCAAGGCACTAAATGCTGACTGTCTTTCTCTGTCTTTCTTATTGTTAATAAAGCCAAAAATGTCAAAATGTACGGTGTTAGATGTTCTTTTTTTATTGTGACAGTTCATGGTTCAGAAGAAGGAACTGTAAATGGATGATGAGTGTTGATTCTGCATCGCATCTTGTTGTAAGTGCCATATCGCTGTCCTCTCCAGTTCCAGGGTTGTGGTCAGGTTTAGCATCATCAGAAGATATACATTCACAAGGTAAACTGAACTGTAAGAAAGAAACATGCTAACGTGTCAGTGAATGTCAGTATTCCCTGAGATTTGACTCACGAGTTGATGTGCATATAGAGACTCGGCACCTTGAGACTAAAACTGAAAGCCAGAACTCTGAGACTCGATTCAGACATGCGTGCAGAGAATTTAGACTCATCTCAGATTCACAACCACACTCAGGAAAATCATAGACATTATACTTGGACTAACTTACTTAATTATGTTTATCCCTTCAGTGTAAATCATTCATTCATTCGTTCATTTTCAAATTGCTTCTTTAATTTGGGGTGCGTGGAAGCTGGAGCAAGTCCCAGCTGACTATGGATGCAAGGCAGGGTACATGCAGGACAAGAGGCAACACATAGACAGACAACCATTCACACTCACACCTTTGGGCAATTTAGAGCATTCAGTCAACCTATCGCAAGACTTTGGACAGTGGGAGGAAACTGGAGAACCCTGAGGAAACCCACGTGAACAAGGGAGAGCTTGCAAACACCACCACGCTAACAACTAACCAATGTGGCGCCCCAACTTAATTTCTGAAATTCCATTTAGAAGCTGAAGGTTGTGGGCATTTCTAGATGTTAAGCTTAAGTCTTCAGTCTACACTAAGTATCTGTAAATCACTTCAATATGTAATTAAATATGTAATAACTGACATTACATGTGAATTACATGGCAAATCAAAAGTAATAACACTCAGCATTTTAGGATGAATGTATTTCTTGTCATACTCCCAAACGAATGGCCTGACCTTGACTTGCCCTCAGCATTTTAGATTTATCACTTTCAAAGGTTTTTGGTTCTAACGTCGCCTTTTTGTCAGATGGTGTGAGAGGGGCTTTTTGTCTGAGCAAGTGGTCATTGAGCTTGTGTCATTATTCATCCATGATCTGCTCTCCCCTTTCCCACTGAAGTGCTTTGAGCTTGGCCACTTTTCTCATTCTGTTTGATTACTCTCTTTCTTGTGAACACCAAGCCCATGACCCCCCCCCCCCCAAAAAAAAAATAACTATCATATATTTATTTGTTCCTTTCTTTTCCATTTGTCACATTTCCCCTTCACCCACCCCATGGTGTCACTGTGAAAATCAGTAAAAAAAAAAAAAAAATCAATTGATTCAAGGCGAGGCGGCTAAACGGAGTGCATCGCGGTAGAACCAAGTTTTGGCAGATGACACGAATTTAGCCTTGATGTGCATGCTTCATTTCTTCCATCTTCCTCTCCTGCGAGAGGAGCCCCGCTCTGTTCTGGCCACGACTGAATGACAATGGGATAGGATAGAAGAGAAAATGAGAGGCAGAAAAAGAGCTAGAGAGAGAGAGAGAGAGAGAGAGAGAGAGAGAGAGAGAGAGAGAGAGAGAGAGCGCCATCCCTGACTGAAATCAGGGACAGGAGATGGAGAAGGCGAATGTCGTGGATCGAATGCGTTTTCATTCTGTGTGCCTCTGTCTGATCTGGAGCACTCAGGTGACCCCTTCACACGGAACCCCGAGGGGCTTGAATTTGCATTGAGATAAGAGTGATCAAAGGCTGCTTTCTCGCTCTTGACAGAGCGGATATCGGCACGGAGAGACAGGGAGTGAACCGTGCCCACATTGTGGAGCAGAAGAGGCATCTCAGTGCGGCCGGTTAAGCGCGAAACCGCATGAATGGCCAGGGCTGGTTCGCCCCAAGAGCAGCCGCATCCCCGGCTTTGATAGGATTAACAGCTGTATTGGAGAAGATAGAGTTATTTTGTTCGACCTGTCAGGCACAGTCAAAGACAGCCGCCTTGCTGGAGTGTTCGCGAAAGTGTTCCACCTCTGAGGTCTGAGGCTCAAGCACCCGGGGGCATCAGGGGGCCGCCGCTCTCACTGGGAATGTCCAGGCTGATATCCAGTTCAAACAGAATAAGAGCTGACCTAATACTAAGCCTCGTGGTCACTAAGTGCAAAGATATGAGGCATCTGCTGGCAGCCAGCATACAGGATATGAAAGCGAAAGGACTTGCACTGTGAAGAAAGATTAATAGTAACAAAAAAAAATGTCTAATGTTGATGAGAAGATATCTTGTCTGGGTACTGTGCAGGGAAGTGGGAAGTTGGGGTTGCTGAGGGGGCTACAGTGCTGCCAGATATCAGAATGTATGTAATGCTGAAAAGACATTTGTGTTGTGTCAAAATTTCACAATGACTGGACCAAAAGCGATGGTTCTAAATTGCTTACAAAATGTACATTTTACATTAACCTCCATTACAAATTGAAAGGTTTTACGTAAAGTTGTCATTTTGGAGATACAAGGATTTTTATCTGACAGCAGGAACTTACTCTCAAACTCTCCCAGCAGCCATGCTCTATTTTAAAGGAGGAAATTAAGACCAGATGTAATCGACAAGCCAGTGTTTAGAGTCTATTTTTTGCTTCCGTGGTGTAGAACCGGAGCTATGTTGCTAACATCAGAAGTCAATAGTTATTTCTGTATAACTACACCCCTACTTCCTCTCTTAACCTGCTTAGACCACATTCAGCTCTTCATTAAGGTGTCAGGTCAGGTCAGGTCAGGTCTGAGTATAACTTGAGCTTTAAAAAACGAACAAAACTTGTACCTGAAGACTGCTGGCAGGCTCTGTTTTCACAAATCACCTCAGGCATAAGGTTCTTTCACATACAACACAATTTTGTATGGCATTATTTCATGCATCAGTATTTTTTTTGAGTGCCTATCCCATTAATGGGCACTTTCACATCAAAGGCAAATGTTCGAAATGTGCGAAAAAAAAGGTGATGTTATGTATTTTTGCAACAGGCTCAAAAAGTATGCATTAAACCAATCATGGCATATGCTGTAGAAAAGCCACATAGAGCTTTTCCATTTGCCGTCTTGCGTCCATTTTTTTTTTCAAGTAGTAGACCAATCAGTTGATCAGTTGTTGTTCTAGGTTCCCTAAATTGCTCCTCAGCCTCTTCAAGTGTGGAGCTACCATCTCTAACAACAACTCAAACTGTTGTTCCGAAGCTTCCATGTTTCATCTCCTGAAATAAGCAGTGGAATTCTTCTTGCTAGCTTCTCAGGAGGTAAAGTGAAGTGGAAGTGACTATTTGTCATTCTGAACACAACGAAATGTGACCTCTGCATTCAACCCATCACACGTGCATATGTGGAGCAGCGGGCAGCTATCAACAGCGCCCGGGGAGCAGTGTAGTGGGACGGTACCTTGCTGAAGGGTACCTCAGCCGGGACTTGATCCTGTGACCTTTAGGTCCCAAGGGCAATGTCCTAACCACTAGGCCAACGATCAGACTGGCATGCTGAGTGTGGAAAAACTATTTGGAGTGCTGATCTAGAATCTGATCCAAGATCAGTCGTCTTTAAGCCTTTATGACTATGCTTTATGAGTAAATGGCATAAGTCTGTGCCATTATTTTCACTATTTCAGTGAATAGTGTAGGGTAGTCTTTTTAAATCAGTGAATCTTCATGCTAATCATTTTTACTTACACTGGGGACCATTTGTTATGCCATTGGATGTCCACTGTTAGTTGGAGCAAAAAGGAGTGCAGCGAGTTTATCTGAGTCACAGCATGAGAGTAGGCCGAGCAACAGAGGGCCATGCTTCTGAACATCTGGCCTTTTGGTGAATTTGTACAGCGTGAGAGTACAAGATCACACAGCTAAGTGGAGCGCATGAGGGGGAGACAGTCTGTGAAAGAGAGCGAGTATTCATGTGTGTAGGGGGTGTGTGAAATGTTAATGGCAGTGTGTGGTGGGCATGACTGCTGAAACATCTGTATTAAGCGGTGCACCGGTTGGCAAGCCGCTTGCCCTTGGAGGGACGACTAAGGGGGTTCATCCAAAAGAAGAGAGCTTTGATCAACAAGCACACAGAGACTCTCTCTCTCTCTCTCTCTCTCTCTCTCTCTGCGAAATGAAAAGATCGCTTGGATTATTATGACTCACTGGGCCTTGCATGCCCAGCTCAGTTTCATGCCCCTCCCCACCCCACTCCTCTAATCTTCAGCTACTGATGATAAAGGACAGATTAGTCGCCTGCTGTGAAGCCGCAACTGGCACTCTCCGGTTAATATTATTTTTTTAAGTGGCTCTCCTGGCCAGTTGATTGTGTTTGAGTGATGATCCTTACTACAGATAAGCTTGATTTGCACAAAACTGGGTCATCGGGCCCTCAGAGAACACAATCTAAAAAAGAATATTATATAATATAGGGGGCCCGATAATATATTCTTTCATAGGGTTCAAAATTTCTAGCAGGCCTCCTGAGTGTGAGCACTGGTCAAGCAGTTCAGCTGAAAAAAATGTAATTCAATTAGTATCTAAACGCTAAGGACTGACGTGGAACTGAGTAAAAATTAGATTACTTGCACATGTGAGTAGCCGTAAGGGGTATTATATAAAACACTGAGGAACGTACAAATCCAGAAAGAAAAACTTAAAGGCAAAAATTCATTTTAAAGAAATGTACATTGATGTACATTGTAATTTTATGTGGTCAGGACTGCATAAACATTTCTGTTTTATTGCAGCTATTATTTTGGAAAACTGTAAGCTAGCTAGACCTACTTTGTAGCTAAATCGCTAGCTCACTACCATTGTTTGTGTAGGTAAAACACAGTGAATAAACCCTCATTCACCCTCTTTGCATGTCTGTAGAGAAGCAGAGAAGCCCATTGTACATGTATGGCAGGACTTGGAAAGACTTATTCACATGCGTGTCCAGAGTAATGAGTGATGATGCCCACTGCCATGGCTCCTGCCAACACAAACAAGGAAAAGTTTGCTCTGGACAGTTTTCTGTGGCTTTCAGCAGGCTGTAGAAAGATTGTCCCAATGGTTAGTTGTATACATTCAACAAGAAATATAATAAAGCTCTTTTTCATTTTAGATGTTTAGTTGTGTATTTGTGTGTTTTCGCAGCATTAACACTACGTGTAACTTCAGTGACCATCACCTACAGCGATGCAACATTCTGCATCATTTTAGGCAGCATCTGTCTTGAAGTTACATAGTATTTGTACCGAGTGCAGTATGGTAGGTTTAGGCTACCACAATGAGACACCTCTGTATGTATTATCTATGGTTTTAACAGCTAAATTTGGATAATGGACCAGAGTAAACAATATTTTCTTTAATAGTGTTTTTAACACATCAACTTCTTTTTAAAAAGAGAGAAAATTCAGTTTTACATGATGGGCCCATCCATGTCATTAGGACATGTTAGTATGAATGAGCAGGGGAACAGTTTTATTAGATATTGTGAATTAGTCTCGGAATTTACTGTCCGTGCAAATCTCATGTTGAACTGAGGCTAACGTTGAATCAGCATATATATAGGCTATCTAGCTCAGTGTTGGCCAGAGGGAGCTTTTTGACAGCTTTGATGATCATATTGATTCACAGATCTCGCAGATTAGACGGCAGACAGTATGAAAAATACCTTGCCTGGAGACACCATTCAGGTCAGTCAGAGGTCATGGTGAATGGTGGACTGTTATTTTCAGTATAATGTACTTGTACTCTTTGCCACACGGAAGCCTTTGCCTATACCTTAATGGCCTTGCTCTAAATACAGTATGTGGCCTTGCGGCACGTAGAGGGGGTGGCTAGGGCTATCTCTGAGTGACTACAGCGTGGCATCGCTGTATGTTTGATGAATCGGGCTCTCCACTCCGCATTATGGTAATCTCCTTCCCGCAGCTTCTGTTTGCTTTGGCATTGAGCTGATGCGCTATTCCTGGGGGCCCGAGCCTTGCATTGTGCATTACTGGCATTTTCCACAAAGAGGGAGAGAGAGAGAGAGAGAGAGAGAGAAAGAGAGAGAGAGAGAGAGAGAAATGTGTTAAATAGGCAAGATAGTGTTGCAAAGGAATGCCATGACAGCTGTGTGACCCTATGATTTCTGCAGGAACAGTGGTTAAGCGCACACACTCACACACAGACATTTCAAAGCTCTTTTGATCATTGCATTTGCTCCTCACAGTGCAATATTAATTTGTGTCACTTAACATTGCTCCTGTCTCGTAATGTATCATCTTCATTTCCAATTTCTCCATGTACAGACACCTTCAAAAAGAATCTTGCTGTGATTACTCAGCTGGATTCATGTCTCTCTCGCTTTCTGTTTCTTTCTCTAGATGTAGCCTGTTCTCAGCATTGGGCTTGTTGTTTGGTATAGTGAAAAGTGGGAGTGTAATGAGCATGCATGGCTAAAAGCTGCTCCTTTGATTAACGCTTGGTTGGGATAACTCAAACTTTATCTATGTCTGTGCCAAAGCCATTAATTACCTGCAGCTGGTATTTTTTGGTGCATGTCAAAATAATAATAATAATAATAAAAAAATCCTAGCAAAAAATAGCCAAAGCTAGCAAAGTCATCCCTGTGTTCCCAAGGTTCTATGTTCCCAGGGCTCTGTGTTTCCACAGCTCTATGTTTCCAGGGCCTTTTATTTGCTGGAATGACTAAAAACCTATATTTCCAGGACCGTTCAAATTTAGCTTAGCTAGTTAATTACCTCACCGCTCTGCTTGATTACATCTATGACTGTATGAAGGGTCATGTAAGAGATTATAATAATACAGTACATGCTGCTTCTACAGGACACTTTGCTATAAATACAAAATGCATTCAGAATAGCAGGCAGCCTCAAAGGTTCTTTCAAATGGATCGACATCAAATACAGTGCAATAGTCTCATTAGCTCACTCCATGTCACAGGAAGAAAAAATAAGTCCAGTTCCAAGAGCGTTATAAATGGTCATTATCTCTTGGGAGAGTTGTTGTATAAACATTTTATCATATTTGGTCCAACTTGTTTATACAAAAAAAAATGGTTTGGAACAAATAGATTGAGCTGGAATGAAGGTTTGGATCGAGGATGCTTTAGCTGTTAAGAAGCAGACTGTGGAATTCATTACCCAGGGATTCTGAGTAGGCCCAGCATGATATTTTGAACAGTGGCATACCCACAGTACATTTTTTTCTTTCTGACTTGTTACACTCCCTGTATGGTAGAAGCTGAGAAAATCAATGCCAGTGCTGAACCAAATGTTGAAATGCTATCTAAATACTGGCCCTGTTTTCATTCAAGGTCCCATATTCTCTTCTACTTCTTCTTTTTATTTTCTACTTGGATATCCACTTTCTCTATTTTATGATTCACTGGTCCACTTTTGTGCTGTTTTATCTACTGAAAACACAGTTAACATGTTAAAATGTATTTTTATTCCTTAGAATTAAGCAGGCTGATTTTATTAATGTGATTTTAAAACTAGTTTGTTCAGTTTTGCCTGGTTGCTCTGTATTGTGCCTTGATAAACACTCAGACTAGATTGTTGGGTACTGTAGTATCCTTGAGTAAGGTACCGTCCCATTAAACTGCTACCTGGGTGGTGTAGATACAGTAGCTGCCTGCTGCTCCATGTGTACGTGTGATGGGTTAAATGTAGAGGTCACATTTCATTTTGGTGCAGTTTGTGTGACTGAGCGTGTGCACAATGACAAATAGACACTTTCACTTTCATGACTTGGAATGTGACAGAGCTAAACTACATGTAGTTTTCCATGATTTGACCCCTTTAAATTTGTCCTCATCTTGTCAAAAATGTGTTCTGTATTCATTGAAGTATGCTAAAACCACAGAAAACTGTAGAAAGAGCACCTGAAATGATTGTCTTCAATGAAGTTATAAGGTGTTTGATTATCTGAAATCTAAAAATGTAAGTGATGAAGCATTTGTAGCTGATCTAGCTTATTTGTTCAACGTGCTAACGCTGCTATATACTTTCTGGTGAGTTGCTGAGCTAAGCCAAGAGTTGATACAGATCAGTGGGCCAGCCAACTCTGAGGTGACAGCACTGTTTTAGATGAGGAACCTGTTTTCACCCTCAATGCTAATGATCTTGTCTGGGCTGCCTAAACCACTTCCCTACAGTGTGAGCATGTCGAAACCAGACCTACCCTACCTGTCACATAGCAGCGTGTTGACTTCAGGCCTGCTGAGAGTTCAAGGATGTGTATGTGTGTACGGGAGGGTCTGTGTGTGTGTCTCCATGCATCTCGGAAGGGTTTGAAAATCTATATCTATCTAATTTATATAATCTGTCCCTTGTCTGAAGTGTAGTCAATCACTCAGGAATGTGGATAAATATATAAGCAGACATAAAATCCTGCAGCATCAGAAACCACATAAGTAATCACAAATGGACTTGTTTAACAGCGCAATGCGAGTGTGTGATGTTTTAGTAATGGAAATGGTGGGGTTGTCAGCTTCCAGTACTTATTAGCGGCATTAGCATAGTAGCTCCCAGTGCAAAACTAAAGACGCAAACATTAGACCCCAAACATGTCTTGGCTGTTTGGGGTAAGGGGGTAAAATCTGAATTTTCTAAGCTGTCTGCAGGCATGGCTGCCTGCCTACTGTCCATGTCCCACCGCTTGGATCTGCACAGATCTGCTCTGCTTGACCCGGGGCCGAAGCTCCCTGATCCACAGAGACGTTCCAGCTCCCGTTCTGTGGAGGCACACAGCTGTGAATTAGACAGTGTGGAGTCCAACACTGCCGGTCTGCTTTAATCTGCTTTACCCAGCCGGTGCTCCACACTCTCTGCTGCACTAGATCCATAACAGCAGCACAACATCCTGCTGGCCGGAGCGCTAAATAAATTCATGAAGCAAGTCTGTTAATGGAGTTTTTCTCAGTACTGGTCCTGGAGTAGCACTGCCCTTCACTCTGACCAGTGTTTGGGCTAATGTAGTTGTTAGGTTTGGGTTAAGAAAGCAGGCGCGAGTACGTACAGTTTAAATGGTTATTAAACTGAAAACAAACACGGAAGCAAAAGATTTCAAGGCTAACAACAGCTTACTGGACAGGGACATAGACTTGACAAGATATAGTAGGTAGATACAACACACACACACACACACACACATATATATATATATGCCATTTGAAAAGTACACACCCTGGAAATTGTTAATTTTTTTTAATTCATCAAGCAATATTTTCACCCTTAGATACAGTGCCTACAGATAACAGTGATAAAAACAACTAGGGAAAGTAGTGTTTTCAATTATTTATTCAAGAAAAATATCTTCTTGTACATGTAATATCTGTCTGTGGAGAAAATACGTCACATGCTAGTACTGCCCCATTAGCAGAACTAATATATGTATGTGTTTTGTGTAATTATCCACCAGCTGAAACGCTTGAACACTATGCAAAAGTCCTTCAGTTGAGTTCAAGATGTTTGAGGGTTTTGAGTGGGGTTCAAAAAACCCTCCTTTCTTTTTTTTTTCAGGCATTCCATAGTGTATTTGCAAGTGTAAGTAGGATCATTATCCTGTTGAAAGGTCCGGCTGCAGTTCATCTTTACCTTTATGACAGATGGCCTTATCTTCAAACACTTTTTAATATGATACAGAATAGCTGAATTATTGACAGCAGGCTGCCCAGTTCCTGAGGCCGCAAAACAATTCCAAACAATAACATATCCACCACCATGCTTCACACTTGGCATGGGTTCTTCTAATGAAGTGCAGTCTACACCACATGTGTGTACTATCACTGTGGACAAACAACTTTATCTACATGATTTCAAAAGGTCTGGTATTCCTAAGTTCTTTGGCAAACTGTAAATGTTCTTTTTGGGGAACATTTTTTTTTCCTTTTTTGACTTTGCCAGACTCATAGGCATCCACAACCAAGAGTGCATACTCACTATGGCACAGTTCTGGGCACAGTCGGGGTGCTTTAGACCAGGAAAAATGTTGAAACGTTCAGCACCACCAACATGCTAATGTATGCACGTGTTTGAATGTAGAGTAGATTAGGCTATGTGTTTCATATGAAGTTATACAGAGCGGAGCCGGGGCAATTTAATCACATTTATGTGTGGTGCGCCTCTGGGCGAAAACATCAAATATAGGCTGCATTCAGCGTTTGATGTCACATGCCTGAAATTAATGCAGCTGTGTGAATTTAATGGTGAAATTGAGTTAAAATTAGCGAAAGGACATCGTGATCGTCATAGCTCATTGTCATGATAAGTTTAGGACTGCTCGATACTGAGCCGAAAGCCACTTTTTAATGCTGTATGAAGCGAAACATTCAGTGATGAAAAGTGGGTGTTTTCTCAGTGGGGGGCCTCACTTCAGAAAGTTCTAGATTCTGTAACACTGAAAGCAATGTACGCACAGTCGGTCAGCGGGAATCCGTGTGAATGGTGTTTAATTGCCAAGTAGGGCAATTTGGGAGTGGATAGAGGATGTGTGTGTGTTTGTTTTTGTACATTTCCAGGGCAAAAGTGTGTTAACCAGAGAAAAACAGAGCTAACCTACAATGTGAGGGTCAACAAAATGCACAGATTTACAGAGAGAGAGAGAGAGAGAGAGAGGAGAGAGAGAGAGAGAGAGAGAGAGAAAGAGAGAGAGAGAGAGAGAGAGAGAG
>JBBPDA010122006.1:14434-26112 GCA_037974385.1 Arnoldichthys spilopterus | reverse complement strand
TGTTAAATAAAACTTTTAAAATTACTTTACGGTGTAATTCTGACCTCTCCTTGAAGACACGTCGACACTCACCAACACCAGTTCACAATGACTAATAATCACTCACTCACTCACTCACTCACTCACTTATCCGCAACTTAATACACCAAACTTTAATGGAGGATGAGTAGATCTCCAAGAGAAGGCTATGGCATTCCTGCTTTATGTAGACAATATAGTATAACAGTAGGTGCTGGAAAACTGCAAAAACACATGAATGGCAACAGTGAGCACATGAAGGGAATTATTTTGTCATTGTGAAAACACTCAAGCACCACAGTGTAACGTGACCTCTGCATTTAACCCATCACACGTGCACACGTGGAGCAGTGGGCAGCTACCAACAGGGCCCAGGGAGCAGTATAGCTAGACGGTACCTTACTCAAGGGAACCTCAGTGGCGCTCAGGCCAGGACTTGAACGTGCGACCTTCGTTCACAAAGGCAGTGTCCTCACCACTAGGCTCCACTGCCCTTTAAAAAAATGTTTTTAATTAATGAATTTTTTAAAAAGAGAAAGTGAGAGGTCAGGTGTTCTGCCTGCCTACCAGATGACTTCAGTCACCTCATCATACTGAACTGTTCTTCTGTTCCCCAGATGATGTAAGCACAGTTGACAGAGTGCTGATGCTGGGTGGCATCGCTGTAGTTGCCCTGGTCTTTCTCTTGGCTTCGGTAGCTGCAGGCATGGTGATCCACCAACGAGCCTGGAGTGCTGGCTTGGCGGCGGGGAGAGACTCGTCTTAGCGATGCTCTTGAAAGAGGTGAAGAACCGAATGAGACTGACTGTACTGTTTCCCATGTGAGGACACCACAGCTGTGTTTCTGAAAACTGTTGGGAAGTAAAGAGAGAGAGAGTGAGAGTGCGAGAGAGAGAGCGAGAGAAAGAGAGAGACATTGATTGAGCTTGAGAGCACAAGGCAACAATAACACAATTTACAGGTGAACAGAGCATTCAATCAGCAAAACTGGGTGAAGGACAAACAACTCAGAATATAGATCCACACAGTGTAGAGCAGAATGCTTCTGTGGTCCTCAGTAGGTCTCTGAACCCACTCGAGCAAGTAAACTGGGATAGTAAGATCCTATCAGCATGATGTTTCTTCACTCACAGGTGGGCCCCTATCACTATAAGAGTTCTGCCTCAGGACCAGGTCTCTTTCTGCTAACACAGGGGTTGAAATTACAGGCAGAGAACACAGAACGAATGTGGGAAGAACACAGAACCATTTTGTCAAAAATAGAAGAACAGAACTAAATTGTGTATTATTTCTGCTCCCAATGTTCTTTTTTCCCATTAGGAAGATGTAGACGTCACATCCGTGTGTGGTAATCCTGTGTTGAAGGTATATATAAAGCACTCCCTAGGCATCAAGGCTTGGGCTGCTCATAAATCAGTTCCCTATCAAGGTGACAGGGAACACCAAACATCACTTCAGTCAACAAGATTTCTTCACCTAAAGGATCGTGGATGTGCTGTTGCCTTACAGCAAGAAGGTCCTGGGTTCGATTCCTGGTTCGGCCTCGGGTGCCTTTCTGTGTTGAGTGTGTGAGCTCTCCCCATGTTGGTGTGGGTTTTCTCCAGGTTCTCCGATTTTCTCCCACTGTTCAAAGACTGCAGTAGGTTAATTGGATGCTCTTAATTCAAAGTCTTGTCGGTTGAGAATGTGTCATTCACAGCTAAATTCCTTGCCTAATATGTCTGTTGAATATCAGGTTCTATTAGAATGGGAAGCTGTAATTGTGCCAACTGTGAAGGTCCTTCTGATCACCCCTACTTCTACCTAAGTGAAGCATTCTCAAGGCAACACTAGGTGGCATCATCTAACACAAACCATAACTTTCCTGTACGAGCCCCTATTTCCTGTACGAACCCCTATTTCCTGTACGAACCCCTATTGTTTGAATTCTACCTTGCAAGGTATATTGTGTTTTCAAATCTTTAAACTAATAACTTTAATGTTCTTGTTAAGTTGGTATTTGAGAAAATAATGTTTTAAAGATTAAACTACTGTTTATTACTTTTCTTAAATACGTGGCCTTTTTCTCATGTCTGCACTGAACATGACATTCACACCTAAAATGTTACCAGTAAATGCAATATATTTTATTAAACTTTTATTAGTAGTAGTATTAAATGTGCCCCTGTTTACATAAGACATAAATATATAAAATAAGGCATTACATTTGTACATTTATTTTTATTTTTGTACATCCCTCAGTTAAATTTACCACACTCTCACATAATGTACTATTGTTTCAAATGACATCATACAGAGAACTTCATTGTCACCACTCCTTATGTTTTTCTCACATCAGGAACCTCATTCTAATAACTCCTTATGTCGTTCTTACAATTAAAAAAAACATAAAAAATGTCATGTATTACTACTCAAATGGTGTACATTTTTAATAAATTAGTAATTTTTTTTAATAAAGAGTTTATGCTTGTAGTTACAAACTACAGAATAAAAAAAAGATTGAAAAATGGATATGAAAGTTATTTATCCAATAATTATTCCTACAATACATATTTAAATGCTTTAAACTAGACAACAGAAAGGACAGATACAACATTAATGTTTCTTTAAATGTTATTTAGGGATAATTATAATTATTTTTTACAACCCTAGTTCCAAAAAAGTTGGGATGGTGAGTAAAATGTAAATAAAAACAGAATGTAATGATCTGTAAATCTAATAAATCCAAACTTTATTTACGATTGAACATCAAAAACATCACATGTTAAAAGTAAGACGTTACTGTACATGAAAAATATTAGCTCATTTTGAATTTCGTGGCAGCAACACATCTCAAAAAGTTGGTAACAAAAGGCTGGAACAGTAAATGGTACTAAAAAGAAACAGCTGGGGAACATGCAACTAATTAGGTTAATTGGCAACAGGTCAGTAACATGACTGGGTATTAAAAGAGCATCTTAGAGAAGAAGAATATCTGCAAAAAGTATGTCTACAAATTGTGGAACAATTTCAGAATAATTTTTCTCAACGGAAAAATGCAAAGACTTTGAATATCTCATCATCTACTGTACATAATATCATCAAAAGTTTCTGAGAATGTGGAGAATTCTCTGTGCACTAAGGGACAAGGCCAAAAATCAATATTAGGTGCCTGTGATCTTCGGGCCCTTAGACAACGCTGCATTGAAAAAAAGTTAAATGGGTATATTTACTCAGTTTAAACATTTGATATATTTTTGTTTTCAATGTTTCTATGTGAACTCTATAGTCCCTCTGTAGAATGGGTTGATGATGAGGGGAATGCTAAGTGGAGAGTTATCATGGCATGCTATCCTGAAGTCAACCATTTCTGTCTTGCCTGCATTAAAAGAGGTTGTTAGTTTTGCACCTGTCCGTTAGCTGTTGCGCCTCCTTTCGGTCTACAGATCACTGCCCTGTTGCCACACCATTCCTACAGCTCTTCACAATGATGGGTGTGACTGCCACAAGATGGTACTCACTGATGCAGGGCACCAAATACCTCTTGAGAACATGGATGACGGTGGTGGGTTTGAAGCATGTTGGGATAACTGTGGTACTCAGACAGATGGCTGGTGTCTGTGAGAACTGCAAAATTGTATTGTGCATGCATGCAGCTTTTTTCAATTTCATTAACTTAAAATAAAAAAATAAATAAAACATTTGAATAAGACATTTGCTTCTTGTCATCTTTTATTCAACACTTTAATTTAGTGAGAACAGCTTAATCAATCTCAACACTGTGTAGTTCAAGAGCATGTGCCAACCAGGGGATCTTTTATCTCCCTCAGCTCAGCACAGTTGGCTTTGGTACCGACTTGCAGCTCTTTAGTGCTTGGCCCTCATAAGATTAAACTTGAAGAAGCCAGCTGACACTGATCTCTGACATTGATTTACAAAGCTTGTAGTCAGCACATGCCTTTAATGGAATGATTCTAAAAAAACACTTGCTGCTGTAATTCAAATACTAAAGCCAACTTTTTCAAGGACATAGAAGTAAAAATTAAGATACATGACAAACTCTGTTGATAAAAACAATGTTCATATTTCTAGTTCAAAAATTCAAGAAGATATCCTCTGTTTTCATCTCCTCTATCTCCCCAGGGCAGAGAAAATCATAATGATTACAAAGACAATATTTTCTCTTCTGCCAGATCAAACTGATTCTTCCCAATTATTAATAATCAATGTGACATTCTAGAGATAATAATAATAAACATTTTTTAGTAACTTGGAATGTATTTTATTTATTACACTATGTAGTCTATTTTTGCTTAGGATAGTCAATACATTTGCAATAAAAACCCTGGGATAGAGCCTACTTACTGTGATTATGTCTTGAGAAAATGTATTTTAGCTGAATACTGAAGAATATTTATAAAATTACCTAAATTAAATTTCTTTGACTTGAAGCTGTAAAGATTTTACCTCTTAATACATCTGTGTCTCTTAAAATTTGAATGTCTAAAGTTCTTGCCACAGTCGGAGCAGTGATACGGTTTCTCTCCTGTGTGAATACGCTGGTGTGTCTTGAGGGCTCCACTATGTCGAAAACTTTGTCCACAGTCTGAGCACTGGTACGGTTTTTCTCCAGTGTGAATACGTTGGTGTGTTTGTAGATGACTCTGTTGATTAAAACTTTGTCCACACTCTGAGCAGTGATACGGTTTCTCTCCTGTGTGAATGCGCTGGTGTGTTTGAAGATGACTCTGTTGATTAAAATTTTGCCCACATTCTGGACACTGATACGGTTTCACTCCAGTGTGAATGCGCTGGTGTGTTTGAAGATGGCTCTGCTGATTAAAACTTTGCCCACATTCTGAGCAGTGATACGGTTTCTCTCCTGTGTGAATGCGCTCATGTATTTGGAGAATACTTTGTCTTGTAAAGCTCTTTCCACACTCTGAGCACTGATACAGTTTCTCACTTGCATGGATGCGCTGGTGTGTTTGGAGAGTACTCTGTCCTGTAAAACTCTGTCCACACTCTACGCACTGAAATGGTTTCTCTCCTGTGTGAATGCGTTTGTGTATTTTGAGTGAACTCTGTCTTGTAAATCGCTGTCCACACTCTGAGCATTGATACAGTTTCACTCCTGTGTGAATGTGCTTATGCTGTTGGAGATAACTCTGTCTTGTAAAGCTCTTTCCACACTCTGAGCACTGATACGGCTTCTCTCCTGTGTGAATGCGTTGATGTGTCTGGAGGGTACTTTGTCTTGTAAAGCTCTTTCCACATTCTGAGCAGTGATATGGCTTCCCTGCTGTGTGAGTGGGCTGGTGCTGGAGTTTACTATTCGCACACACTGAGGTATGGTGAGTGCTTTCCTTGCCTGTAATTTGTGTTTCTCTGGGAGATGTGTTTGTGTGGAGTCCAGCAAAGCATGTTTTCTTGGTACAGGAGCTTCTCTCTTCTGATTTAAACATTGCGACATTCCTCTTAGTGGTGTTTCCTGATGTGTTTGTAGAACCAAATTAGCAGAGTGTAGTAGGAGAAATGTTTTCTAGGGAAAACAACCCTAGAAATGTGCAAGGTTCTTCCTTTCCTGAGGACATACAAGAAAAAGAGTAAAAAAAGTTATATTCAATGCATGAAACAAAATCCAACATCTGCACTGACCAAGCAGCAGTGCAATCAAATGGGAAAAAGCTGTGTCTGCAGTAAGTTTTACAAACTGGCATTTGGCAGACAAAAGTAGAGGCTAATTATAATGACTATTTTATTATTAACACACTCTTCAAGCAGACAAAGTGAAATTGGACAGGATCCAATCAAAGCAAGTACATCACATTCATTGCACAAAGGGATGGAAGAACATTTCATTACATTTGACTGTATATGAAATAAGTGTCCTGTTGGCCAACAGGATGCTGATGGAAACGATGTGTAGAGACAGTGAGAGAGAAGTTAGGATAAAAGGATGGAGGTGAGAGTCAGAACTTTACATGTTGGCCCTATGGCTGGTTAAAGGAAGAGCGGTGGCATGAGGGTGAGAAGGACAGCAGATATACTCTATGTGCAACAGAACACGGGGAGGCTACTTAAGGCCAGGTACATCAGTGGATGGTTAAAACTGTTCTGACATGTGGATGAGAGGAGAAATGAGGTGGGGTGATTCTGAAGGACGAATAAGGTAGAGTATACCAGTGTGCATGCTGGTAAAGGAACAGAGATAATGGGTAGGAATGGTGTCAAGAAAAGGCATATAAAGGATGGTGGTGGATTTCCAAAAAGGATGGAAATAGTGGTGAGCTGATATATAAGAGTGGAGGAAGTCCTAAGAGACTCCAGTTTTCCCTAATTCCAGTCTTCTTGACATCAGCCACACTGATGGAAATTGCCAATTGCTCCTATTTTGTGTGACTACAGATATCAGACAACCTAGCGTGGACTCGCACCATGGAGGTCGAACTCAAGAAGGTACAAAAATGCCTCTACCCTCTACAGTGCCTTTGGAAATGTGGAAAAGTCTTGGCTTGGGAACTTTTACTGTGTATGAACCTGTACAATGTTTGCACATTTTTGCACACGTTGCACTTTATGTTGTCATGCATGCACCAATCCAACTTTTTAGTCCCGATACTGATACTGATACCTGAGCTTTGAGTATGCACCAATACAGAATACCAATCCGATACCAATGTTTAATGAATAAGCTGCATGTCTCACTGTGTGGAAGAGACTGGAATGTGTAAGGCAAAATCAGGCTTGAATTTAGCATTGCTTTCTTAACTTTGTAAAACAAAATCTAAATAATACATATTCACCTGTTAACTAATTTATTTATTATAAAAACAATAATTGTGGAATAGCAACTTACAAAGAATAGACCTTTATGCAGCAACACATGGTCAGGAATTGAAGTTCCAGTTTTTAAATGTAAATAAATGTAAATATAAAATCACAATTAAGATACAAAGTAGTGCAAACTGACTTGATAAATCCAAATTCACATAAGTAGTTGAAATAAATAACTTGGTAAAAAAAAAAAACACTTTTAAAACAAACCGAAATCAAAATGGCTTGTAACCATTTAGTACAAACAGGAACAGGTTTAAAGCAGCGTAGCAGCTGAAGCAGAAAAATATAAGTTCAGTCACAAGTGCTATCAAAAAGTAACAATAAAAATAAAGAGCTTTTTTTAAAACAAAATATTGGTGCAAACAGAAATATAATTTCCAACGCATGAATATGCAAGTGGAAAATGTTAAAAGTGCCTCACAATCCGTCTATCACTTGCAATGGCATTGGACACACTCTACTGACACTTTATGCACTTTAGCCAATGGAAGAGAGCAGTCGAAATCGAGTCGCTAGTGTTTGATCTGTGGATGTTTTTCGCCTGTAGCACCACACTGCATACTCGTGTCCAACCAGTGTGCAGTGAGCTCAAAAGTGATAATGGGCACATCTGAGCTCCATATAGCCGTGGTGAAGCTAATAGCTGGTACCTCTTCTAACTTTTTCGATAAGTGGTTGATAATCCAGGAATGTTTTACAAACCTCATCAATTACTATGTTTTTCCTCAAGTAGTCTTTTTGTTAATTTGGGGCCTTGTATTTGTGGTCTTCACCACTAATAGACATGAGATGAAAGTTCTGTATTTCTTTAGTCCAGTTAGTATTTCAGAAGCTGGGACACAAGAGATGCTACTTTCTTGAGGACATTTTCTAACTAAGTAAAACTATGCTTTTAGCCATGCGTGTTTGTCTATGAAAGAAACATGGACAGACATTTTCATTTTGTGCATTAAATGGCCATAACGTTATTTTCATGTATGTTTTCATGTTCTTTCCAGCTACGCAATATACCATTTTGATCCATTTTGAAAATGACAATTGTTTCCTGTTTTTTCATTAGTGGAGACCTCAAATACAAGTACATTTTAAAATTAAATTAAAAAATCATAATTGACCATATTTTATTTAACCACAAATTTTAACCACAAAACTGCTTCAGCTCCTGGTGTATGTGTGCGTCCTCCTACCTGTGTGTACAGGATTATACGCAGAGGACAAATACACCATTTACAGTGTCACCACAGTCTGAATTTCTCTTACACTACACCTTCGACATCACTTTCTGCACTTGGCACTACTCCCCTCCGAAAGAAAGTAAATTAATAAACCTGCAGTACAAACGCATCACACTGAGCCCATGCTCAGACTTCCATCCTGCATTGTCTGGTGATGCTGCAACAACACTTTCACTGCCACATGCCACAATTCCCTATACATGTCTGAAAACTTTGCAAACCATCCTCTTGTCCACAAAATGAAGAGGGATACCAAAACCTCGGTGCAGGTATGAGCATTTCAACCAAAGATACTATAAACTACTTGATAATAAACTGGACAATAATTTTGTGTTAGCTAAATTCTTCATCATAGGATGTGTTCCAAAGTACACACTGTCAGATTAAATAATGAAGAACCAGTACATTACTATCAGGAATGCATTCAGTAATGAGGCATAAACGTAATGTGTAGTTTGGGACACAGTATAACTTTACAGGTAGAGAACATTTCTACAACTGTGTCTGTAAGAGGGAGTGATAAACACAGTGTAAACAGTGTGTAAAAGTCTTTAACAGCTCTTTACCTGCAGCTCTTGTTTCTCTCTAAAATAACATTGGAGGATCCAAGCGCATCTCTTCTTCTTCACTTTATCGGTTTGGAGAGATCACAGATAGAACTGGCGCCCTCAACTGGACACGAGGGGAGTAACATCAGAAGCACGAGATTTCTACAGCGCTGGGAGATTTACTACCACCCGTATTCTGACAGAACGCTAGGCCCGTTCTAGTTTATTAGTTATAAATGTATATGAGCAGTCCGCTGATGGGCCGGCAGAGAAGTCGTTCGCGTTAAAGCAGTAACCAGCATGAAGCGGTTAAAAAATTATATTTACCTCAGTTACTGTCACATTTACCTCAGTTACAGCGTATATACCTGAATTACTGGCACATTTACCTCAGCCATAGCATATTCACCTGAATTACTGGCACATTTACCCTCAGTTACAGCATATTCACCTGAATTATTGGCACATTTACCTCAGCTATAGCATATTTACCTCAGTTACAGCATATTGACCTGAAAAACTGGAACATTTACCTCAGCTATAGCATGTTTACCTCGGTTGCTGCATATTTACCACAGTTACAGAATATTCAACTGAATTACTGGCACATTTACCTCAGTTACAGCATATTCACCTGAATTACTGGTACATTTACCTCAGCTATAGCATATTTACCTCAGTTACAGCATATTCACCTGAATAACTGGCACATTTACCTCTGATATAGCATATATACCTCAGTTACAGCATATTGACCTGAAAAACTGGCACATTTACCTCAGCTATAGCATATTTACCTCAGTTACAGCATATTCACCTGAAATACTGGCACATTTACCTCAGCTATACCATATTCATTTGAATTACTGGCACATTTACCTCAGTTATAGCATGTTTACCTCGGTTACAGCATATTCACCTCAATTACTGGCACATTTACCTCAGCTATAGCATATTTACCTCAGTTACGGCTTATTTACCTCAGTTACAGCATATTCACCCGAATAACTGGCACATTTACCTCAGATATAGTATATTTACCTCAGTTACGGCTTATTTATCTCAGTTACAGCATATTCACCCGAATAACTGGCACATTTACCTCAGATATAGTATATTTACCCCCGTTACTGCATATTTACCTCAGGTACAGCATATTCACCTGAATTACTGGCACATTTACCTCAGCTATAGCATATTTACCTTTGTTACTGCATATTTACCTCAGTTACAGCATATTTACCTTGGTTACCGCATATTTACCTCAGTTACAGCATATTCATCTGAATTACTGGCACATTTACCTCAGCTATAGCATATTTACCTTGGTTACTGCATATTTACCTCAGTTACAGCATATTCACCTGAATTACTGGCACATTTACCTCAGCTATAGCATGTTTACCTCGGTTACAGCATATTTACCTCAGTTATAGCATATTTACCTCGGTTACAGCATATTTACCTCAGTTACAGCATATTTATCTGAATTGCTGGCACATTTACCTCAGCTATAGAATGTTTACCTCGATTACAGCATATTTACCTCAGTTATAGCATACTTACCTCGGTTACAGCATATTTACCTGAATTACTGGTAAATTTACCTCAGCTATAGCATATCTACCTCGGTTACAGCATATTCACCTGAATAACTGGCACATTTACCTCAGATACAGCATATTAACCTGAATAACTGGCACATTTACCTCAGTTATAGCATATTTACCTCAGTTACAGCATATTTACCTGAATAACTGGCACATTTTCTTCAGATATAGCATATTTACCTCGGTTACTGCACATTTACCTCAGTTACAGCATATTCACCTGAATTACTGGCACATTTACCTCAGCTATTCCATATTTACATCGGTTACAGCATATTCACCTGAATTACTGGCACATTTACCATAACTATAGAATGTTTACCTCAGTAACTGCATATTTACCTCAGTTAGTGGCATATTTACCTCAGGTACTGCATATTTACCTCAGTTACTGGCATTTGTACCTCAGCTATTGGCATTTGTACCTCTAGTACTGCATATTTATCTCAAGTTATTGGCATATTTAGCTCAGGTATTACATATTTACCTCAGCTATAGCACATTTACCTCAGTTACAGCATATTCACCTGAATTACTAACACATTTACCATAACTATAGAATGTTTACCTCGGTTACTGCATATTTACCTCAGGTACTGCATATTCACCTGAATTACTGGCACATTTACCTCAGCTATACCATATTTACCTCGGTTACTGCATATTTGCCTCAGTTACAGCATATTCACCTGAATTACTGGCAAAGTTACTTCAGCCATAGCATATTTACCTCAGTTACAGCATATTTACCTCGGTTACAGCAGCATATTCACCTGAATTATTGGCACATTTACCTCAGCTATACCATAATTACCTCAGTTACTGCATATTTGCCTCAGTTACAGAATATCCACCTGAATTACTGGCACACTTACTTCAGCCATAGCATATTTACCTCGGTTACTGCAGATTTACCTCAGTTACAGCAGCATATTTACCTGAATAACTGGCTCATTTACCTCAGATATAGCATATTTACCTTGGTTACTGCATATTTACCTGAATTACTGGCACATTTACCTTAGCTATACCATATTTACCTCGGTTACTGCATATTTGCCTCAGTTACTGAATATCCACCTGAATTACTGGCACATTCACCTCAGCTATAGCATATTTACCTTGGTTACAGCATATTCACCTGAATTACTGGCACATTTACCTCAGCTGTACCATATTTACCTCAGTTACTGCATATTTACCTCAGTTACAGCATATTCACCTGAATTACTGGCACATTTACCATAACTATAGAACGTTTACCTCGGTTACTGCATATTTACCTCAGTTAGTGGCATATTTACCTCAGGTACTGCATATTCACCTGAATTACTGGCACATTTACCTCAGCTATACCATAATTACCTCAGTTACTGCATATTTGCCTCAGTTACAGAATATCCACCTGAATTACTGGCAAACTTACTTCAGCCATAGCATATTTACCT
>JBBPDA010122006.1:0-14334 GCA_037974385.1 Arnoldichthys spilopterus | reverse complement strand
TACCATATTTACCTCAGTTACAGCATATTCACCTGAATTACTGGCACATTTACCATAACTATAGAATGTTTACCTTGGTAACTGCATATTTACCTCAGTTAGTGGCATATTTACCTCAGGTACTGCATATTTGCCTCAGTTACAGAATATCCACCTGAATTACTGGCAAACTTACTTCAGCCATAGCATATTTACCTCGGTTACTGCATATTTACCTCGGTTACAGCAGCATATTCACCTGAATAACTGGCTCATTTACCTCAGATATAGCATATTTACCTCGGTTACTGCATATTTACCTCAGTTACAGCATATTCACCTGAATTACTGGCACATTCACCTCAGCTATAGCATATTTACCTCGGTTACAGCATATTCACCTGAATTACTGGCACATTTGCCTCAGCTGTACCATATTTACCTCAGTTACAGCATATTCACCTGAATTACTGGCACATTTACCATAACTATAGAATGTTTACCTTGGTAACTGCATATTTACCTCAGTTAGTGGCATATTTACCTCAGGTACTGCATATTTACCCCAGTTACTGGCATTTGTACCTCAGCTATTGGCATTTGTACCTCAGCTATTGGCATTTGTACCTCTAGTACTGCATATTTACCTCAGTTATTGGCATATTTAGCTCAGGTATTACATATTTACCTCAGTTACAGCACATTTACCTGAATTACTGGCACATTTACCTCAGCTAAAGCACATTTACCTGGTTACTGCATATTCACCTGAAAAATACAATGGGTAGGATTTTTTATGAAGGAGAGAGGACAATATGATGAGTTGGTTGTTTTTCAGGGATTGTTAAGGGAAATCCCTAATGCTTAAATAAATCAAGACATTTTGGAAAATTCTATGCAAATTCTTTTTTTCTGAAACAGTGAAGTGAATGCTGTTATAGGTGCAGAAGTGGGACCAACTTCATATCGATGCTGGTGGACTGAATGAGAATGAAAGGTCATAAAATGTACCTGTAGGTGTAAATACTTTTTTACTCCATATCGCATATCTCAAGACAAATCTACTTTACATTATTTTATGTAGACATGATTTAAACAACATTTTAAATGGCTCTGCAATTACATGCTCCCACATGTCACTTTAAAACAGGTTCAAATCCTCTCTTGACCAAACTAAAAGACAGCTTATCTATAGACACAGTAGCATTTGTTTTCCCACAGTACAGAACACATTTTCCCAAAAGGCTTGAAATGAAGACCGTAACAAAGAACAAAATATGCTTTAAAACTGAATTAACTTATTATTTGTTTATTATTTGTGGGACACTGTTTCAGTACATACCCCTACATTTACTAACACGAACAGTTTTAGTAAAAATAATAATGGAAATGCCTTGGAAATCCAGTATTTACAAGCTAGCTGTGAGGCATCCTTTAGGATGAATTTCCAACATTCAAACATTCAATTAAATTTGAACAGCCATAATGCAGCCCAGATGAAACTGAATTTTCATTACAGAAACTGAGCTAGACCTAATTGTACTAATCAGCTTGTTAACAGGCCCATACAGAGTTGAAGTAGTGTTACAGCACCAAAATTAATTTGCAGAGAAGGGTACATTCTGTCGTAACAGTGACATGATTCCCAGTCTTCTGGATGGACAGCAGTACTAAGCTACAACAAACTGCATTCAGGATATTCAGGGCCCCCTTTTTTTATCTCACTCAGCATAACAGCTTTTATTAAATGTCAGATTTATTTTTTATTTTTCTTGAGTTTCTTGAGGAGGTCTATACTGCACATTCCCTCATTCAGTTATACTGATCTGTATAGCCAATGACTTTCACATTGGAACATGACCCATTCTTTCCCTCTTTTACCTCCCTACCCTGCCTTCTTTCATAGACAAAAACAAATTCACATGCTGAACTTCATATGTACTAAAGCCCTGTGTGTTACTAAAATTTTGTTATGCAAATTCATCAACAGGGCTCACACTGTAATTTTGTACATATCATGTTCCAGAATTTTCCCCAGACATTTTCACTAATGGTATGAGTCAGGGTTCAAAGCTTACAATTTTGCCTATGGACGAATTTCCATTATATATTATTTATTATATTTGAAGAATACTTGGTCTAGGAAAATTCTTCCCACAGTACGAGCAGTGAGGCAGTCTTTCTTCAGTGTGAAAGCGCTGGTGTTGTCTGAGAGTACTCTGAAAACTGAAGCGCTTCCCACACTCAAAGCAGTGGTGAATTTTCTCTATGCCTGTATTTTGTGTTCCACTGTAAGATGTACTGGACTGGTAAGCAGCAGAGGATAGTTTTTGAGTAGTATATTCTCCACCAGGCACCATATGCTCATATTTAATTTCTTCTGATTTAATCATTGTGATGTTTTAAGTCTTGAAAGAAAAGGTCATTCTTTTCTGTAAAAGAAATAAGAAAAATAAAAACATTTAAATTTCAACACAGAGCAACAAAACAAAGGTCAAATTAATCTGGTTATAAATTAAAGTAATTAGATGTAAAAAGTTCTGTCAGCTGTCAAGTTAAAAAGGTAAACTTTAGCAGTCAAAGAGTTACATCAGTTACATCATTGGTGTGGTGTGGCAGTGGTGGCCTAGTGGTTAGAACACTGCCTTTGCGACCTGAAGGTCGCAGGTTTGAGTCCCAGCCCGGGCACTACTGTGGTACCTTTGAGCAAGGTACCGTCCCACTACACTGCTTCCCGGGCGCTGTTGGTAGCTGCCCGCTGGTGCACATGTGATGGGTTAAATGCAGAGGTCACATTTTGTTGTGGTGCTTGAGTGTGTTCACAATGACAGAGTCATTTTCATTCATTTCATTTCTTTCATCATGGCATCTGGAACATCTGCAGCTTTCTGTTAGCACCAGAATGTAACTGCTGATTGAATGCAGATCCACCAGTGTCAAAATGAAAGAAATGATGAACAGCATGCTGGTATAGTGGCCAAGTCTACATCTTAGTCTTTCCAGCATATGCAAGGATCTGCAGTGAGTTAGGCTCAGCTTATCCCTTTCTGGATCATTTTGGTCACAAACCCAAATATTCCATGTTCAGGAGGGAGCAAATCCAAAGTGTTTCATACACATAAGAGAATAAATGTGAAAAGTCAACCACCTCTGATGTTCTCCAACCCAACCAGAACATCACCACTATCCCCAAAAATCACAGGACCTAACATTACCCTCAGCTTAGCTCAGTCTGGAAAAAGCTTCACTCACATTTCACATATTTTACACTTTACAATTAGAAAACATTTCTATAACCTTTTCTGTAAGAGGGAGTTATGAACACAGTGTAAACAAACCATGTCACGCAGCTCTTTACCTTCAGCTCCTGTTCACTGTGTGAATCCTTCTTCTTGTCAGCTTTATCAGTTTGGGAGGACCACAGTTATAGAAGTAGCGCCCTCACCTGGACAGCCGAGGGATTCACACTTAAATCACACAGTGGAACGTAGACATTTTATGAAAAGTGTAAAAAGTGTGACTCTCTTACTGTCCAAATGGGGCGCTAGTTCTACAACTGTGATTCCCCGGAGAAGAAGAAGGACCAGAAGAAGGAATACAGTGTTATAGGAAAAAGGGACAGGAGCTGAAGGTAAAGAGCTGCTTTCTTTTTTGTTAACACTATGTTTTCTAATTCCCTCTTACAGAAATGGATGTAAAAATGTTCTCTTTTGTACAGTACAGCATAAAATGTGTGAACACAAGCAGTGAACAAGAGTTGAGCTGAGCTGAGGAGGCTAATGTTAGCTGTATCTCCAGTCATTTTGGGGGATATTAATGTTTTTGGGGTAATAATTTTGGTATCTGTTGGAGAGTAGTAAAGCAAAAATCACTGCTAACCAAGAGGAAGTACAGGCTCGCCTCATAGTTGCCAGAAACCCTCTTAATTACCCCTAAGCCTTTTACAGTGATGTTTTGTGGACTGATGGATGGATGGTGGAGCAAGTGGATCTGAAAGATAAGCATAAAAAAGTGGAAAACAGGACTCTAAGCACTCACTTCAGTTACGGGGGAGAGCTGTACTTTCAGGACACCTTTATGAAAGTATGACCTTAAAAATTGTATTAAACTGCTTTTTGTATAGCTGCTCCTGCTGTATGTGTTTACTTCTGCTGTTTTCAGGATGTGTTAGATCAGAGGTTCTCAAATCTGGACCTTGATTCCACATTCTGGTCCTGGATTTTGTCCTGGATTTTTGGAGATTTTTATCTCCAGTATATATGACTCTAAATGAAATGAAAAATGTAAACACACAAGCGCAACAATGAAATGTGACCATTTAACCCACTACACGTGCAACAGTGGGCAGCTACCAACAGCACCCGGGGAGCAGTGTAGTGCGACGGTACCTTGCTCAAGGGTGCCTGGGCCGGGACTCGAACCTGCGACCTTCAGGTCCCAAAGGCAGCGTCCTAACCACTAGGCCACTACTGCCAATCAATTATATCAACAGTTCAGTAACTACTGGTGATTACAGGATATTATTAGTGGAATATGGGTTTAAGGTCCTGATTTGAGAACTGCTGGGTTATATGATGTGTGCACTGTCACAGTCTGACTTTCATTGTAATTTTTATGGATTATTCTGATTGTTTGGAACAATGCTCTAAGTCGGGTAGTTTAGCTAGTTTATCTGGTATTTCTTTATCTTCTTTAAGGACTTGTGTGGAAGTCAGATGAGGTTTCAGATCATATTTACACAGAAATGTACATTATACCTTAAACATTAAAAAGCCTTCACAATTTTTTAAGCACCAGTGTTCTAGTAGCCAAAGTCATACAGTTGTTATAACTGGTCTTTGACTTGTAAGTGTAACAGCCAAAGCAGCTTTTATCATTTGATTATGTTACTTCCTGTCCAAATGTGTCACTTTTTAACACTTTTTTCTTTTTGTTTACAGAAAGCAATGTCCTCTTGTTGCAAGTCTCCTTTACTTCCACAATCACACTGAAATCAAAAGATATTAAATGTAAGGATATGGTGTCCAAAAGCTTCAGGACTCAGAAATTATCTTCTGCTCTTCCCCACACCAACACATCTCAGAAAGAAACACAAAGTACATGCAAAGGAAAAACCCACCACTGCATAGAGTGTGGGAAGAGATTTAGTCAGCAGAGTACTCTCCAACAACATGAGCGCATTCACACGGGAGAGAAACCATATGGGTGCTCAGAGTGTGGACAGAGTTTTACTAGACAGAGTACTCTTCAGCAACACCTGCGCATTCACACAGGACTGAAACCACATCACTGCTCAAACTGTGGGAAGAGTTTTGCAAGACCAGGTCACCTCCAAAGACACCAGCGCATTCACACAGGGGAGAAACCGTATCACTGTACAGAATGTGGGAAGACTTTTACTTATAGTTGTTCTCTCCAACTACATGAGCGCATTCACACAGGAGAGAAGCCATATCACTGCTCAGACTGTGGGAAGAGATTTACTCAACAGTGTCATCTACAAGTACATCGGCGCATTCACACAGGAAATAAACCGTATTACTGCTCAGAGTGTGGACACAGTTTTCGAGAGATAAGTACCCTTAAAATACACCAGCGCATTCACACAGGAGAGAGACCCTTTCACTGCTCAGAGTGTGGAAAGAGTTTTACTCAACAGTGTCATCTCCAAGTGCACCAGCGCATTCACACAGGAAAGAAACCGTATCACTGCTCGGAGTGTGGACAGAGTTTTACTCAACAGTGTCACCTCCAAGTGCACCAGCGCATTCACAAAGGAGAGAAACCGTATCCCTGCTCAGAGTGTGGGCAGAGTTTTACTCAGCAGAGTAACCTTCAAGAGCACCAGCGCATTCACACTGGAGAGAAACCATATCCCTGCTCTGAGTGTGGGAAGAATTTTGCTCGACAGAGTGATCTTCGAAAGCATCTGCGCATTCACACAGGAGAAAAACCATATCACTGTTTAGAGTGTAAACAAAGTTTTTCTCAGCTGAATCATCTACAAGTACACAAGCGCATTCACACTGGAGAAAAACCATACTGCTGCTCGGAGTGTGGGAAGAGTTTTACTAGACAGAGCACTCTCCAAATACATCAGCGCAGTCACACAGGAGAGAAACCGTATCACTGCTCAGAGTGTGCAAAAAGCTTTGCTAGACAAAGTCATCTCAAAACACATCAGCGTGTTCACACTGGTTAGAAATCATAACACTGCTCAGAGTGTGGAAAGAACTTCAGACTTCATTTACCCAGAAAAGGCTGACAAAGAAAGAAAACTTCAACTGCAAGGCGTGTAATAGTCTGAGAGGTTCCAAAGGAACCAAGGGAAACATCTAAGGAATTGATAGCCTCTCTTATATTGATGAATGTTAATGCTCATGAGTTCACCATCAAGAGAACACTGAACAGCAGTGGTCTGTATGGCAGAGTAGCAAGGAGAAAGCCACTGCTCTCCCCCAAAAATACTACTGACCATTTATAGTTTGCTAAAGATCATGTGCACAAACCAGAAGAAAACCTGAAGAATGTTTTGTGAATGGATGAAAACAAAAGAAAACTTATTGGCTTAAATGAGGAGCGTTACATTTGGAGAAAGAATAACAGCATTCCAGCATAAAAACCTTATCTGTAAAACGTGGTGATGGAAGTGTTCTGGTTTGGGCCTGTTTTGCTGCATCTTTGAAATAAATAATGAGAGACAAATAACAATCCTAAACAAACAAGTTGTTTTACCAAAGAACGGTTAAAGAAGAATAAAGTGAATGTTCTGGAAGGGCCAAGTCCTGACCTTAATCCATTTGTGATGTTGTAGAAAGACTTAAAGCGAATGGTGAGGAAACCCAGTAACATCCAAGAGCTAAAGCTGTTCTGTATGGAAGAATGGCCTGAAAGTTTTCAAGACTCGATGTGCAGGACTTCACAGTTACCGCAAACGTTTAATTGCAGTGTTGCACCAAATACCAAGAGCATGATTTACTTATATTTCAATAAATACATGACCAAAATATAATTTTTGTTTCATTTGTTTAAATTGGTTTTCTTCATGTTCTTTTAGGACTTGTTTGAAAATCAGATGATCTTTTGTGTCACATTCATATAAAAATATAGAACATTTTACAGGGTTCGCGAAATTTTAGGTACCACCGTAGTTACCCCTCATGTTGGAGTATTGGACCAAATAATGTTGCACAATATTGATTGATCAACTGCAGTCATTAAAGATTCTACAGAGAACTCCAACTACTTTCTCTGTTCTGTTTTGGGCACTGTATGATCGCCACACCCATTTATAACAGGAGCACGAAACCAAACGTACTGCCCTGGGGTGGATAAAACTGCAAAAGCTCACTTATTATCAGTGGTTTACTATCATATGATGCTGTCCTGCTAGATCTTCCCTGTTCAGCTATTATTGCGAAGTGGAAACATCAAGGAAAAACAACTTCATAGGGAAGCAGAACAAGCTGTTTTAGCAGCAAAGAGGGGACCAACCCAGTAGTTTTCCTTGTGGTTTTAGAATGAGATATTATACAAGCATATGCAGTTGTGCGCATACATCTGGGCACCGCTGTCAAAAATACATTGAACTTTCAGTGAGTTTTTGAAGAGTAATGATGTTGCTGAAGGGTAATGGAACTGCTGGTGTTGATAAAACCTTTTACTTAATCTTTTCAACAAGTAAATTGTATACATGAAAATGTTAAACAGATCTGAGTACATTATACTTTGCACAGTTTCATGTATATTTAAAAAAAGGTTTTTTTTGCAAGAATAAATTCAACATGCATAAAACTTCCTGCGAAGCTGCTATTTACATTTACAGCTTTAAGACATCTATGGTAGTTTTGAACAGCGTTGTGGTTCTGTTTAAGAGAATCACTGAATTTTAAATCCACTAATTGCATAGGATTCAAGTCAAGAGATTAGGTTAGGCTTTGCAAGAATTTTGGCTTATTTAGAAACCAGTCTTAAGTTAAAACTTAAAACTTCTCGCCTAGTTCAAGTTTACTGTCATACACAGGTCACAATGGAATATCTTTACCAGCAATTAAATTCTTGCACAGCACAATACATATTTTACATTAATAAAGTAATACAAATAGAATAAAAGTAAAGATAAAGTAAACATAATACAAGGAAAATTATAAGCACTCATAGTACAGAGAAATAGGACATATATACCACACGTATACAGATGGTAAGTGTTAAAGTGGCAAAAAAAAATTTTTTTTACTTCTTACTCTCAGGTCATCAATTAATGGGGATATATATATATATGTTAATATAATATAATGTTTATATATATATATAAATTGCCTATAGGTGTGTGAGTAAATGGTTGTCTATTTTTTGCCCTGTGATGGGTCAGCCTCCTGGGTGAACCTTACCTTGGCCTGTAGTCAGCTAGGACTGGCTCCAGCTTCCCTGCAACCTGAAATGGAAGAAGCAATTTGGTTAATTAATTAATGTATATTATCAATATCAATACCACTCAAACATTGTGGTAGACTTTTTTTTAAAATAACACTTATAATCATCATACCGGACCATTGTGGTAAAGAGGGAGCAGAGTCAGAAAACAAAGCTTTCAATCTGCCAGTCGTTGTCCCAAACTTCACCTATTTACAAGCTTTGGGTAGTGATGAAAAGCATTCTGCATACCAGTCTGCAGAAATTTTCCAGTTTCCTCTGCAAGGCACCTGGGCACACCTTTAAGAAATGGGTTAGGGTAGAGCTCAGTTAAAAGGAGCCAGTGGAGGAGTAACAGAGCACCTCCCTGTGGATGTTTTCTGGGCATTTTTCTGAAAATAGACTCCAGGGCACTCGCCTGGGAATGCCTCGGGATCCCCCAGGAGGAGCTCTTGGAGGCCCAGGGAAAGTGACATCTGGGCTGCCCTTCTCATCACAAAACGTTATGATTCTCCCCACTGCAGCATTTTTTACTGCGATATTACTTGTGTATCAGCAGAAGTAAAGTAATCATTGCCAAATACTTTTTACATGTACATGTAACTGAAAGCTAGAATACACATGAATACTTTTAAATGTTCATATTTATTGGCCGCTGGCTAAGGTTAACCAACAGAAATGCTTACCATTGTTAGAACAAAGGCAGTTCTCAATTTTGTTTTTTCTTGCATAATTTCAAAATATTAGCTAACATTTACACTGTTTTTAGATCCACAGAAATATTTCAAAATTAACTAAAAACATTTTTGGTATTGAAAGAAAAGTTTTCTTTCTTCTGTAAAGCTGCTTTAGCAGAGACACAAGGTTTTGTTCTAGCAGTGATGACATGCTTATCTATTTTCTTGGACACATTTACATGTACACATTTGATTGCACTGTTCCAAATCCCAGAACTTGGAGGATCAGACATAAAACATCATGAATTACACTCAGTCCTAAGTTTATTTATCTCTTCTACACCAAAGACCAACCAGTCAAACCACACACTCATATTAGACGGCACAATGTGGATGATTTGACTTTATTTAAGGTGTAAGAGCAACACTCAACATTGATAGCAGCAAAAGAATATGAACCTATTCAAATGTATCTTTGAGAATTATTTTTCCATTAAATCTTCATTCCAGTGATATTTTATTATCAAAATAAGTTTAAGAGGGACTGTGGATTTCTACCCTATAAATAGGGTCATGTGAAAAAATAAGTACATCCCATGGAAATAAATTTTTTTCACCATATTTGAACAAGCACACTCTTTAATATAGTGCCTACAGATAAAGGTGATTGTACACCAAACAATCACACATTTTGGACATCTTAATCATTTTCATAATTTGAATAATTAAAAAAGAAACTGATCAAGAAAGTAAGTACACACTTAATACTAACTTCACCCTCAAATCTAAAAAATTTGAAACGTGTTTCATATCAGTTGCCATTTATTAGAACCTCCTGCAGGTGGAGCCTGTCTTATTTGAATGATGTCCTGTTTAAATGCACTGGTGGTTGGAAAAAAAGTTGTTGGTTAAAACTCTGTCCACACTTTAAGCAGTGATACTGTTACTCTCCTGTGTGAATGCGCTGGTGTGTATGGAGATGACTCCGCTGATTAAAACTTTGGCCACACTCTGAGCAGTGATACGGTTTCTCTCCTGTGTGAATGCGCTCATGTGTTTGAAGATTACTCCACTGATTAAAACACTTCCCACACTCTGAGCAATAATACGGTTTCTCTCCAGTGTGAATGCGCTGGTGTGTTTGGAGATGACACTGTTGAGAAAAACTCTGTCCACACTCTGAGCAGTGATACGGTTTCTCTCCAGTGTGAATGCGCTGGTGTGTTTGGAGATGACTCTGTTGAGTAAAACTCTGTCCACACTCTGAGCACTGATAAGGTTTTTCTCCTGTGTGGACACGCTGGTGCTTTTGAAGATCACTCTGTTGAGTAAAATGTTTCCCACACTCTGAGCAGTGATACGGTTTCTCTCCAGTGTGAATGCGCTGGTGTATTTGGAGATGACTCAGTCTAGTAAATCTTTTTCCACACTCTGAGCAGTGAAAGGGTTTCTCTCCAGTGTGAATGCGCTGGTGTATTTGGAGACTACTGGGTCTCGTAAATTTTTTCCCACAATCAGAGCAGTGATACGGTTTATGTCGTGTTTGAAGGTTCTGGTGTGTTTCGAGGCTACCAATTTCTCCAAAACTCTGTCCATACTCTGAGAATTGATAGGTTTTCTCTCCTGTTTCTTCGCACTGGTGTTGTTGGAAAGTAATCGGTTTACTAAAACTCCTCCCACACTTTATGCAGTGAGTTTTTTCTTTGTCTGTATTGTTGTGTGTTTGCACGTCAGATGAATTTGTGTGAAGAGAAGTTGCAGACATTTTCTGAGTGCTGGACACCAAATATTCTCCAATTTAATTTCTCCAAATCTCAGTAGTGATGTAAGTAGATACTAGATGCAGAACACTTCAGAAACTTCATTTCTGAAAAAAAAAGAGAATAAAAGTGGCAAAATTTAATGAGGAGTCCAACAAAACACAGAAATGTATTCAGAGATTTGTGTGAACAAACAGGAAAAGCAGTGTAAGCTGTCCTGTTTACAATTTAAACATACAGAGCCAAAGAACTTTACAAGTGCTTCACTACTACATTCTCAAGTAAACAAACTGAAACCTGTACATCTGCACATCACCAGATGAATTCACTTACAAACAAACTGATTCAAATCTGTGTGTTGTGAGATGTAAGATGCGGAACTACAGACCCTCTTGCTCTTGTTCTGTGGGGACCCTATTGTACTCCGCAATTATTTACCGTAATAACACAAATATACGCGCACTCCCAGCCTGCGCGGGTGGCCAGTAGCTGTGGTGCTTTTTTTCTGAATATTGCGGTCTTCGTCTTGGCCTGAGCTCCATGCATGGCCTCGAAATATCTCATATAGTGCTGAGGAGCGGGGGAATTCACACCACGGACAAACCGAAAACAGCACAAAGGACAGTAATTGCCTAAAAGTGCTCGGATTAGATTAGAGCCTTGTTGACAAACCCTCCTCCTGCGCCTCCACTGCTGTGCCCGAAAGCCCCCATCCTGCAAAAACAGTGCAGAGTAAAGTTCCCACTCTCTTGGCATTACCAGCCATTCTCCCTCTACCCCCTCCATAAACAGTGCAGAGTAAAGTCCCTGCTCTGTTAGCAATACCAGCCATTCTCCCTCTACCTCCTCCTCCATAAACAGTGCAGAGTAAAGTCCCTGCTCTGTTAGCAATACCAGCCATTCTCCCTCTACTCCCTTCTCCATAAACAGTCAGCATTACACTTGCAGCGTGTTCTTACCTGTACAGCAGCATGGAGGGAATCTCTCTCACACACAGAGAGAGTTGCGTCAACTCCGTTCACTCACCGTTTTTTTTTTTTACAGCGATGGCGGACGCTGTTATCTCGCGATAGTTCCCGGAAGACACGCTCTCGAAAAGTAAGAAATAAATTATATTCTTTGAATTAAAGCAGGTTAGTGAATTTTCCAGGGCTAAATGAGCAGATTTAGAGAGTGTTGTAAATGAAGCTAGGCTGGTGTATAACGCCAAAGCGAATCCTCCAAGAAACACGAACAAAGACAACACTGATAGATATTCTTTATCGATCCCGAGGGAAATGTTTTTTATTAGTAGCCACAATATACATAGAAATGAAAACAGTGTAACAATGTAAACACACATAATACAAATAATGTAATGTACTAGAAAACTGTATAACTATAAAGCTATAAACCTATAAGCTATAAAACCTTTATAATTGTATTATATAAATATTTCTCTAGGTGCAATATGTTCATAAGCACGTATACAAATTCACAGTAGTAATAGTAATAGTGCAGATAATAATAGAAGTAATAATAAAGTGACAGGTGGGGCGTAAGATAAAATTATCTAAGAAGGTGTAGTGCAATCTAAGTGTAATGTAAATAAGTTAATTGTAAGCTCCTGAGGTAGTAGGGGAGATGAGAATTATCATCAGGCCCCGAATTCCTCTCTACCTCGCCCCTGATGGGAGGAGTTAAAGAGTCTAATGGCTCTGGGGACAAATGATCTTCTGAATCTGTCCATAATGCAGTTCTGTAAGAGCAGCCTGCCGCTAAACACACTCCTCTGTTTGATTATGGGTGGTGCTCATTGTCCATGATAGACAGCAGCTTGCCTAGTGTCGTTCTCTCTGCCACATTGACCAGAGAGTCCATTACTGGGATTGTTACCTCAGTTATTGGGTTGTTTACCTCATTTACTGAATATTTACCTAAATATTTGGCATATTTACCTCAGTAATTGGTTTATTTACCTAATTTACTGCATATTTATCCCAGTGACTAATTGTACCTCAGTTATTGGTTTATGAACATAATTTACTGCATATTTACCCTTCTTACTGGGATTTTTGCCTCAGTTATTGGTTTGTTTACCTTATTTACTGCATATTTCCCTTAATTATTGGCATATTCCCCTCAGTAATTTGCATATTTACCTCAGGAATTGCATATTTACCCAAGTTAATAGAAATTTTTCCTATGTTGTTGGTTTATTTACATCATTTACTGCGAATTTACCTCAGTTATTGGAATATTTACCTTATTTACCGCATATTTCCCTCAATTATTCACACATTTCCCTCAATTATTCACATATTTACCTCAGGTACTGCATATTTATCCCAGTTACTGGGATTTCTACATCAGGTTTATTTATCCAATTTAATGTATATTTACCTCTGTTTTGGGCATATTTACCTCAGTTATTGGCATATTTACTTCAGTTATTGGCATTGTTATCTAAGTTCTTGGTTTATTTACATCATTTACTGCATATTTACCTTGGTTATTTGAATATTTACCTCAGGTACTACATATTTACACTTCTTACTGGGATTTTTTTTACCTCAGTTATTGGTTTGTTTACCTTATTTACCACATACTTACCTCATTTATTCACATATTTACCTCAGGTACTGCATATTTAGCCCAGTTATTCAGTTAGTGTATATTTGTCTCAGTTACTTCATATGTACCCCAGTTATGGGTTTATTTACCTTATTTACTGCATATTTACCTCAGTTATTGGCATATTTACCTCCAGTACTGCATATTTACCTCAGTTAGTGGCATATTTACTTCAGGTACTGCATATTTACCCCAGTTACTGGGATTTTTACCTGAGCTATTGGCATATTTACCTAGAGTACTGCATATTTACCTCAGTTATTGGCATATTTACCTCAGGTATTGCATATTTACCTCCAGTACTGCATATTTCCCTCACTTACTAGAATTTCTACCTCAGCTATTGGCATATTTACCTCAGTTACTGGCATTTTTGCCTCAGCTATTGGCATATTTACCTCCAGTACTGCATATTTACCCCAGTTACTGGCATTTTACCTTAGCTATTGTCATATTTACCTCAAGTACTGCATATTTCCCTCATTTATTGGCGTATTTACCTCAGGTACTGCATATTTGTCTCAATAACTGGATATTTACCCCAGTTACTAGGAATTTTACCTAAGTTATTGCTTTATTTACCTCAGGTACTGCATATTTAACCTTCTTACTGGGATTTTTTATCTCAGCTATTGGTTTGTTTCCCTTATTTACCACACATTTACCTCAGTTTTTGGCACATTTACCTCAGTTATTTACATATGTACCTCAGGTACTGCATATTTAGCCCAGTTACTGGGATTGTTACATCAGTTATTGGCATATTTACTTCAGATAGTGCACATTTACTTCAGTTATTGGGATTCTTATGTAAGTTAAGATAAGATAAGATAAGATAAGAGAACCTTTATTAGTCCCACAAGTGGGAAATTTGCATAGTTACAGCAGTACAA